>JASANA010010249.1:0-78820 GCA_030248095.1 Ptycholaimellus sp. GST1_10
GGCCAGGCCGCAACTCCTACCACGGTCAATGTGCGATAAATGCCTCCATCTAAAGCCCAGTTGGATCCAAGGTGAGCTTTTATTTGCACGGCAATAGACCGCCTGTCTCGCAGAAGCTGGGCAATCAGAGCTTCGGATAACTGTAGGCTGTGGGTGCGGACGGCTGGGAGAGTAGCCTTGCTTTGCCCCTAACACTTTGACTTGCCATTGCATTATTGAATATTCACAATAGTAGTAGTAGTAGAACTAAATTTGCCACAATAACCCCAAAATAATTGGTAGATTGTTTTATGTTATGTTATGTTTTTAATGTTATGTTATTTTTGAATGTTATGTGTTATGTTTAAATGTTATGTTAATGTTATGTTATAGTTTATGTCAGGTTTGTCATGACATGACTTATTATTAAAATAATTATAATTTAGCCTACAAATATATTTACATTAAAATGTTAGGTACAACAACATTTTGCATCAATTAAATGTAAGAAATTCATTAAACCATTGTATCATTATTCTAACATCCTCATAATTAAGCTTAATTTTGTTTAAATATAAAATTGCCCAAAAAGGAAAAATCATAATTTAAACAAAAATATTTTGTAGATGATCGATTAAAAAATGTATAAAATTGACAATTGGAACCAACATGAGACATATCATTGTTAGATAAGACAGGGCATTTTGTAAATGGTCCAGATGTAGGAAAACACAAATTTAACCATTTTACAAAGTTTTCAGCATCAATTTTATTAAAAGATGTTATATTTGTAACTTTTTGATCTAATGAAGAAAAAAATGAATTATAATGGTAACTTGAATTAAAAATTTTTGCAATAAATTACTCCTTGAAAAGAAGGTAAAATTAACAAGTTACAATTTAAGCTTGCATTTAAATTTAAATATCTGACAAAATTTGTTTTTGTCTCAAAATTTGTTGCAATTCGTCGCGCAAAATTTTGTTCCAAAACACAAAAGGATCAAAAATTGATTCATTCGAAGGATTTATTTCGGCAATTTATGGCAGAAGTTATTGTTTATTCACCAGGTTTTGCTCAAATGATGAGCTAATTTTGAATTTTTTTCATTATTTTCAGTTTCAGTTTTATAAATTTATTTTTAAAAATTTTGATTTCAAGCAGAATGCCTTTAGTAGTACGCCTATAAAGAAAAAATTCCAACTCCAGATTGAAATCAAAATTTTGATCATTTTGCAAATACCTGATCAATTTGACTCATTAATGCACATCAGATTGATTCTAACATTCTTCAATTTAATTTTTATCCAATTTATTTGCTATTTAATTTTAATATAGCGAAAAGTTTATTTTAACTTTGATTTGATTTTTTTTGTATTTAGTTGTATTTTGCAATTTTTATTATATATTGTTATCTTTCTCTACAGTTTTTGTCCTCTTTTAGCCAAAATTGCCGCCTGCTTATGAATGAGCAGTGGAGTTTTTAGATTAAATTTCTGCTCAAAATGGTTTCACAATTCAAATTAAAATGTATCGCGATTGCTTTGCATCTTGTGTTCTTGTCTATAGCCTGAATTTGTCAATCAATCTCTTTTCTTGTCCCCTCTTTACATGTCTTGTTTTCTTCCTCCCTATTGTCTTCAAGCCTTTTATGTTTTTGGCTAAGTTTATGTTTTGAAGAGCTTGGCTTCTACTTGTCTGCTAAATCATTGAAACATTGATAAATTCAGTGCGGTTTTTTATCTTCATACAACTCTGGCAAGGCATAAAGAAGGAGGAGCAACTGAGGATAGTTCAAGACTAGGCAGTTGAGGCATTTCAGGCGGAAGGGGATGTTGCTGGAGAACCGGAGCCACCCTCAGCCGAGTCATTTCCAAACGTTCTCTGTATCCTAGCTATGGTTGCAGTGTTTGTCTTCAAGGCTGATGGTTATATTGTAGCAGCATGCTGGTCGGTGGGGCATCAGATCTCTGCTTGCTCTGCAGCATGCCTCAGTATTTTGTATCATATATATCATCGATCAAAGGTTTGGAATGTTTCGCCGCATAGTTCAGACTACATTGGACGCGGAGCTGCTAGAATTTGGTATTTAGGTTTCTCTCAAAAAATTGGCCAATAATTTTGGCATTTTACAGCCAATTTCTTTGCAGCTAAACATGTTGTAGACAAAATAAAACTTCCATTTCTCGGCGAAAAAGCGCAGGCAAATGTCATTTCACCGTCTTAAAGTTTTGAGCCGTTATTTGGAATATTGGAATTCAAAACAGCAAAGCAGTGCGCAGTATCCCCACACAGCTCAAAGAGACTTTAGCATCACTCACAGCGCCCCTCTTGCAAGACTTGCGCAATCTTGCGGCCGTGAGAAGAGCAAAGCTGCGGAGAACGAGGCGCAGGATTTACATTTGCTCACTTCTTTGTGTGGCGTTTTTCGAGCCTGAAAACGCGAAAAATGCGTAAAGACAATAATGGTCTCAATATTGTTTTTTTTATTTTATAGTTTCCGTGTCGATTATTATTTTCTAGCGCACAGCACTGATTTAGAATAGGCCTAGGTTATACAGGAATCTAGCTGGCTCTATCAGATGCAGAGCTGGCAGGGGTATATTTGAGAGAATGAGCAAGGAGACGAGTGGACGTGCGGAAACGGTGCTAAGCGGTCTGGTGCTGCGCCGAGTGCTGGCAGCCTTAAGCGGAGGCAGCGATGGGTAACTGCAAAAATTTGAGCTTGCCAAAAAAATTGCGAAAACGGATGAACATTTACCGCATATAAATATTTTGAGATTTTCTCCTTTTATTTTAGCCGGTAACTGGCGCATTACGCTAAATTATGCATAAAAATACCGCCAATCCAAAATAGCAGGTACCCAAGGCTGGATGGAGGAGAGATGGCCAGCCAGATGGACAAAATCTGCGCCCTCCTCGGTGCCGGCAAGCCAGCGGAGCAGCTCAAGGCCCTGCCCTACTACTACGCCCCCCACCACGCCAAAGATGCCCAGCCCTGGCCCCTGCCCTATGCGTCGCTCAATGTTGGCCTGCCTTCTTCCATTAATAACACGTTAAGGACAGAAGAACAGTTGTGAGAAACAAATTGAAACTAACTTTCATGTCCATGAGCTCAAATTTCCTCACAGCAGGGGGTGTCGCGAGCATTTCATAGTATTTTCTATCTACCTCTACCTAGGCTTTTCAATTGCTTCAGGTTGGCATCCGGTGGGACGAGGTTGAACTGGAGCAGTTTCTCGCCCGTCCATGCCAAGCCCTGCGACTGCGCATCTTGGAAACGCACAACCTCCCGCTCCAGCCTTACCTCCCCTCTCTCACCTCACTCCAGCTGACCACGACGGACCCACGCCTCCTCCACTGCCTCCAGACTCAGCTGTGGCCCAGTCTACTCCGCCTCAGCCTTCACTGCTTCGACATCACGCCGGAGATCTGGGACGCCCTGCCAGCCTCCCTCCGCTGGCTCTCCTTCCGCGCCGGGAGCCTGGGCAAGGCTTCGAAGCCGGGCCTCCGCAGTCTCCACGTCTACTACGGCTTCCAAGGCCAGTTGGCAGCAGTGGCGTCGAACCTGGACACCTTCCGCACTCGCAGTCAACTGACCTCGCTCTCGGCTGAAGCCTGGAGCCAGCTGGCCGCTCTGCCTCGTCTCCAGCTACTCCAGGTCTCCTTCGGCCGCCACACCCTGCCGCCCTGGAGCCAGCCACTGCCAGCCCTGCGCCGGCTCCACTACTCCGGCTACCATCTCCCTGCCCTGCCCCTGGTCCGCCTGGCACCCGCCCTCCAGCACCTCCGCCTCTCCTTGAAGAAGGCATACGGCACCAGCACCTCCCCTGACGGCCTCTGGGACAGCCTGCCGCCGGGCCTGCTCAGCCTCTACCTCTACCTGGAGGAGGACTGGAAGGAGCGACAGGAGGCCAGGCCGGGCCCTGACCGACCGGAGGTGAGGGGCTGTCGACGCCTGCCCAGCCTCCGAGCCCTGTCCTTCAGCGATGGGCGCTACCGGATGCAGGGCCTGAGCGAGCTGGCACCAAGCCTGCAGAGCCTGGAGATTGGCCTGGGGGCCGTTGTCAGCCCGCCGCCCTCCCTCCGCTCCCTCCGCCTCTTCGATCGTCCGGGCTGGGATCAGTCCACCCTGGGGCCGTTGCTGGCAGCCACGCCGGACCTTTGCCGGCTCAGCCTGAGCGGAAACCTTAGCCTGCAAGTATATTTACAATGCATGCCATACCATTATTTCCACATCACATAACTAAGCCTCCTAAGACTAGGTCTAAACCTAAGCCAAAACCTAAGACTACGATGACGTATTGTAAATTGACCCTACAGGGCCTGCCCTGGCCAGCGAGGTTGGAGCGCCTCCGCATTTTCTTCTGCAAGGACGTCTCCTTCCTTCCGGCTCTGTTGGCCAGCGTGGACCTTCCCTTCACACTCTTCGTACCCGACCTGAACGACATTCCCCTCCAGCCCCAGCTCGCCGCCCAGACACCCGCTCCCATCCAGATTTACCCGGTTACTCTTTTCTGGGAACCTTGGCTTTTCCGCAACAACATAGTCTCTTGCAGATCTTAGCCAGCTGCCGCTACATCTGCATATCCTTCGGCTGGGTGGCCTACTTCTTCACCGAGGACGTTTGATGCTTGCTTCGACTTCTTCCCTCTTCATTATCAGCCTTTTATTACGGCAAATGATTAATCTTTGTGAATTCTCTCTAGTTGCATGGCGATGATTGCCCGAGTCGACTCCTAAAGAAAACATGCAATATCAATCATTTCATTCGAATTTTGTCTAATGCTTCGCAAACAAGGTAATTACATCTACTGACTACTACTAGTGGAATATGCACTGGAACGATACCTAGTACTGCGCGCTAATACAAATTACAGTGGCACAGGTTTACACTCGAGGCATTCAATTTTTGGAAGAAATAAGATCCAATTTTGTCTTGATGATAATACTAGATATATTATTATACTTCTAACCACAAATCATGAAATACAAATAAACATTTCAATAAATTCTCAATATTAAAACTTGAAGAGTTGAAGAGCAATAAGACTTGAAGAGTTGTTGTTGTGGCGAAATCTCGATAATTTTTTTCACATAAATATATAAAATGGCCAGTCTCTTTGCAGGCATTTCCTAATTTAGAATTTTTTTCCAGTTTTTCAAAGTATGTTTACAAGGGCCAATGAAGCAACCCTTTCACGAATGCCCACACAAAAACAATTTAAAAAATAGTTAATTATACTTTTCCGCTCTTAATGTCATGTATCGAAAGCATTGTACAACTAACTATTTTAGTGCTGAATTCATTTAACACTTAGACGTTTTGCTGTTGTCATGGTGTTGCTTAAATTTCACAGCCGATCTCTATGGAAAGTAAAGCTGAAGAAAATAGAAAAATCACACCCTTTGTGTTTACCCAGCTAGCGCAACCAAACATTTGTTGGACTAAATCAGGAGTCATTTGTCATTATCTTTGTCATTGGACTAAATCATTTGTCAATCTTTTCCCCACACATTTCAATATCTCATTGAAAAGGGGAGGCAAACAAAGCAGTGGGCGATTTTGCGGAATTCAAAACAGCGCGCAGTATCCCCCCCGCCTTCAGCTCACAAAGACTCCAGCATCACTCACTGCTGCCCTCTCGAAAGACTTGCGAACTCTTCCGACAATGTCCTCGGAGTCAGCGCGGAAGAAGGCCAAAGGTGCGGAGGCGGCGCAGGAGGAGACCCCGGCCCAGTTTCTCAGCCAGTCCGCCCTCCACGACATAGCCTTGACAGTGGAAGGCCGCCTGCTTTGGGCGCCCAAGGTTAGGCCTCTTCAGCCAGCCTGGGGGGGTGATTATAGGTTGAAGTTGGTTAAGGCAGTGCTGGTCCTTCACAGCCCCGTCTTCAAGGTCATGCTGGACGGCCAGTGGCAGGAGGCCGAGAGCGCCAGCATCAATCTCCCAGGCAAAAGGTTTCCTGCTCCATTCCTCACTCCTCTCTTTCACCTAGAGCCGTGCTGCAATTGAGCTACCAGGAGATTGTCCAGCTCCTCAGCGTCCTGGTGCCGCCCTGCCCAGGCAAGGTGAGCATGGACAACGTCGCCAGCCTTCTCCGCCTCAGCGACGAGTACGAGATGAGCGGGCTGCGGGAGCAGTGCCAGTACTTCCTCCGCCTTCATCTGCGCGGTATTAGTGGTGCATAAAGCAGTTAAGCAGAGAGGGCAGTGAGCACTGTGGCAGGTGAGAAGGCGGGTGGAGCTGAGCTCCTAGAGATGCTGCTTCTGGCCAGCGAGCATGGGCTGTCAGAGCTGCTGGAGGAGCTGTGGCCCAGGTGCCTCAACTTCAGCCTGGACCAGCTCGCCGGGATCGAGGAGCGCCTCAAGCCTGAGCTCCGAGCTGCTCTCTACAAGGTTTGTCTGACTAAGGCCTGTGCAGACTGGCAGGCCCCGGCAGTGATGTATATGGATGGATGCATATAGGGGATGGTGACGAAGTGGTTAGATGGGAAGCTGCAGATGGGCGCGGCCGCTTCGCAAAAGGATCTGCTCGGCCACCAGTTTGAAGAGAGAAGTAGAATTCCGCCTAGATTTGTCCCCCGCCCAGCCAAAAGAGTTCTTGCAGCGGGCTTGCGATCGCCAGACTGCGACTTCTGCAACAATGATGAACCACGGGGGCAGCCCTGCCGCCACTGCTCCCGCTGCCTCCGCTATTTCTGCGAGGAGTGCTACGAGAAGAAGGGTAATCGGATCACTCTTAGAAAATTATCAGAAAGCTTCGAAACTGCTTTTATTTTTTTGCCGGTTTGCTACTTTGTGCCGGCAGCCTAAATCAGCGGCTAGCACAGAGTAGCAAGTGGCAGAAAAATAAAAATAGTTTCGAAGCTTTCTGAAAGGTCGCTAAGAGAAAGCAGATTAGCTGATGTGGTACTCATTTAAATAGTGCTTAGAATATGGGCAGGGCCTCGAATATATTACTTCAAATCTGCATGATTTCAAATCGCTATGTAAAACGCCTAGTTTCTAGCGAAGGAAGCATGCATGGGACGCCGAAGCAACATCGAGTGCCGGGCCTGTGGGAAAACGGCAACGGAGTTTTGCCTCTGCACTTTCGGTACCGAGGATCTGAAGAAATGCATCTAAATCTACGAACAATCCCGACCCTCTCCTGGTTTTTTGAAATACAGCAATAGCGTTTGAACAAATTTTATGCATTACAGCATTTGCAATATTTTCCAAAACTAACCTGTTGTATGCTAGACCATTGTCGATTCTTAGCCATTTGTCGATCATTCAGCATGATATATTTCATTTGTCTCCTTTGTACATGTTTCTATCCTCGATACTTTTTTCTGCTTCCTCTTATCGTCTTCACGCATTTTTATATTTTGGACGCATTAGAAGAGTTTGAAACTAATTGGAAACAGCGTTCTGATTCCAAACTTGAAACAGCCAAAACGTAAACTTCTTATAGCCTTGTTTAGGAGTGCTTGCAGTAATGTTTGGCTTAGAGATCAGCTTTGTGACTGGAAAGGGTAATAGTTTTTTCGTGTTTGGTTGAACCCGGGCGTGGAAAAAACCTTTCAAAATTTTATTTAGTCTTTTTTATGACATAAAGCGTTTTTTTGTACCATTCGAGCCTTTCAAAAAGCGTATGCAGTGTCACTTTTTCATGTTTGGATTGCAAAACTAAGCAAACACAATCAGACACTTTAACGCGTAATAAAATGTCAAATAATAACTCCAAACAGCTGACCCCTCAGAAAGCATACACCTGAAGCCAAGCAGAAGCATGAGAGCAAAAAAACGAGCACTAGAATTGATCCTTATGGCTCTGTTGCATTTCTGGCGCGTGGAGGGGAAGTATGAGCTGCGCTGCGTCGTTGGAGCGGCGACGCCCTGTGGTAGCCTGCCCAATCGGAGCATCGTCTGCGCCTACGCCACTGGCAACTGCTGCTACCGACTCACCTGGCTCATGCCGCTTAGCCTTCGGCCAGTTTGTCTTTTCTTCTGTTTTAATCTAAGTATTGACAAGGCATTTAGCGACTAGATTTCCAGTAGATTGATTATCTTCTTCTTATTCGTTCATTTGCAGGCCTACAACGCCAGCAACGGCTGCTTCCGCCCCAACAACTGTGGAGGGAAGCACGGGCGCTGTCGGGTGGTGGGGCCCAAGGCCAATCGCCGCCAGCTCTGTACCTGCTTTGGGATCCACCTCTGCAATGCTTTTCTTCCCACGCTCTTCCCCTGTCCCTGACCAGTGGATGCGAACCTCTCCTCCTTCTGCTGATCACAGCCTATGCCCTCTGAGACCTTGTGGAATAGTTTATGCTGGCTGACTGACTTTCAAAGCAGCATTTTTTGTAACCGACATTGATCTGACATTATGCTTGAGCGTGAATAATTGTAGTAGTTTGTGTGCCGATTTGTTGATTATGAGTTCTATAATATTGCTTCACTGGATAAAAAGATTTCGACACATTCTTGCTGGGAAACTAAGGCTTTGAAACCTCGAAAGATTTATGGAAAACTACAACAAAAACAAAAAGAAAAACTTAATTTTACCAAAAACTATCGAAAGCTAAACAAAAAAACCTTGTTTGTTGTATTAAAAAACTTGGTTGACCATCATTTGTCGGCATGTTGCAATTTGAAAGTCACCCAGCAGCGGGTATGGTTAAAAAATGTTGAACTGAATTTTTTATATTTACGCCTCATTTGTTACATTTTACCGCATAATTCATGAAATGTAGAGGCTATTTTGGAAATATACGCAGTTTCTAGACTAATTCGGGTGTGCTTTTGCGGATCTGTAGCACACATTCTAGTGTGCACATTCTAGTACATTTTTGTGTGCTTCTTCAATGCTGTTTCCTAGCGAAGGACACGTCTGTCAAAGCCTGCCTCTCTCGGGGAACCGACTAAATCGAGTACCAGAGCACCCAAATGAGCGGAACCTTATCCTAGACTGTGCATGAGACACAAAGCAGCAAGCCCCTAGCCTAAAGACCACTGCCCTGAGCTACCAACCCAATTCTCTCCTAATGCACGGCCTACCAATCGGTCCAACCAACCCCAGCATGGGAGCAGGCTCTGAGGGGCCTCTGCATGAGAACCTGCCCAGCAAATGCCTCCCATGGCATTCTAATCGGCCCAACCAGCATCGGATGGGACCCAGTCATTGCCATCCAGCACCAGCCATGCTGCTCCAGCTCCTAGCTGCACTCGTCCTCGCCGTGACTCCATCGGCTGGCCAGAGCTGCACTCGTAGTCCCCTAGTTGCCCTGGTTGAGAGAATAGGAGAGGGCCAGTGCGTGCGTGCGTGCTAGTTCCGGCGATTACCCCTTGGAGGCAACCGTCTCGCAGGCTGAGCTGCGGGCATCAGGGACAGAAACTCCGCCACGTCTTCAGGTCGGAGTTGGAGGCAGTCGATTTGAGGGTTTGGTCCTAGCGTTCTTCTCCTTTCCCTCCTCCACCTTGGACAGGCTAGGAGGAAGTGCTCTGTGTCTTCTGGTGGGCCGTTGCAGTGGGGGCATGTGGGCTCGTCTGCTAGGCCCAGGCGCGCTTTGGTGGCCTGTAGCCAGGTTGCTCTGCCGGTCCTTAGCTGGTGGATGGCAGAGGCTGTTGGGCGGGCGAGGTGCGCGAGGGAGCTGGGATCGCCGTTGGTGGTCCTGCAGTGGATGTGGTCGGGTGGGATGGAGTTGAGGTAGGTTTGGTGAGTTTGCTCTTGGAGACGGTTCTTGAGGGCTGTTTGGGTGGGCGCCGGCCAGTCGTAGCTGTCATCTGGGAGGAGGACTGGAGGAGGGAGGTGTGGAGGAGGGGGCCAAGGAGGGGGTCGGGCTGGGTGTCCGAGGGCTGCCGAGAGCTCTTCTTCCGCTGATCTCCGCCAGCAGGTTCGGAAGCCATCGTGAGCCTTGAGACGAGGGCGCAGAGGGGCTTTGTGGGCAAGGCTACCTACTGGGTGATCTTCGCTCCAGCGTCTGGCGTTGAACAGGGACCAGGCTGCCTCTTTCTTCATGAGAAGGTGAAGCGGTGGGAGGGCGGCCTCTGATGAGACGGCGGTGGAGTTGGAGCCTCTGGGTAAGCCTGTGATGAGCCTGGCCGCGGCGAGCTGCTGACTCTCAAGAAGCTCCCAGTTGGTAGGCGCTGTGAACGGTGCCCAGGCAGGAGAGGCGTAGAGAGCGACGGAGCGGATGAAGGTCTTGTACAGACACCGCAAGGAGGCTTCATTCCCCCCCCCCAGTTAGTACCCGACAGAGCTTTGAGAAGGTTGGTTCTTTGGTTCATCTTTTTAGCTGTGGCTTTGGAGTGAGGGCCGAATCTCAGCTGTGAGTCCAGTTCCACCCCAAGGATGGTGATCTTCTTCGTCCAGTTGAGCTCCTTGGTTTGAAGGAAGAGGCGGGGAGGTGGAAAGGCTTTCTGTGGACCTTGATGGGGGTCGGTGGTGATGAGGAGGGCAGAGGTTTTCTCCGCGGCGATCTGGACGCCCATCTCTCCAGCCCAGGTTTCAAGGCCTGAGAGGGCTAGCTGGGCTCTGGCTCCAGCGTCTGCGAGGTCCCTGGTTCTGCCGGTGACACATATGGTTGTGTCATCTGCGTACTGGATTACTCCTGCAGTCGGAGAGAGGCGGGTGATGGCAGCGGGGAGGCTGGCCGCGTAGCAGTTCCACAGGAGGCAGCTGAGTGGGCTTCCTTGGGGCAGGCCGGCTTGGAAGACTCTGGACCCTGACAGACAGCTGTTCCATCTGACGACGCCCCGGCGGTCTGCCAGCCAGACTTTGAGCCAGCGAAGGAGGTGAGGGGGGGCTTCGGCTTCGGCGAGGAGGAGGAGGAGTTTCCCGCGGTCCACCTTGTCGTAGGCCGCGGTGAAGTCCACGGCGATGGCGATCGTCCTCTCCGGCGGTTTGGGGCTGCTGATCTTGTCAAAGGCTGGTTGGGTGAGGGCTAGGAGGGCGTCGGTCGTGGAGCGACGCTTCTGGAAGCCTGCCTGGGACGGTGGGATGAAGCTGGCGCCGTCTGCCCAAGTCTGGAGTCGGTTGAGGATGAGGCTCTCCAGGGTCTTTGAGAGGACGCTAAGGAGGCTCACTGGCCTGTAGGACTTCATTTGGTGCTGGGGTTTGCCTTTTTTTGGAATCGGAATGATCAGGGCTTTCCGCCAGCTGGCCGGGACTCTGGCTTCAATCCAGCTTCTGTTTAGGAGGGATAGGAGAGTGTGACGGCCTGCCTGGGGGAGGTTGAAGAGCATCTCTGGGAGGATTGCATCTGCCCCTGGGGCCCCGCTTTTCTACTTCCCTTTCTTCTGTAGAACTGCTTCTAGCTCTCCTTCTGAGAAGGGGTCGGCTGGGGCTTCTGGAAGGCGGGTCTTGAGGTAGCGGCGGACGGTGAGGTAGGCTTCTTTCGATTGGGCTCTGGGGACGATGGCGCGGGAGACTGAGGCGTAGTGCTGGACGGCTAACTCTGCCTTCTCCTTGTCCACGATGCCTGTCTTGCCTGAAGGAGAGGAGATGGGGCAGTCTGGTAGGGGGGCTTTTGCTTTCCCTTCCAGGCTTCGGAGGACTCCCCAGACTCTCGACTCGGGGGACCTAGCGTCCAGAGAGGAGGCGAACTCTTCCCAGCAACGTTTCTTCTCTCTCTTGTAGGTATCTTGCTCCAACTGTCTAGCTTCAGCGTATTCTCTTTTCCTGGCTTCAGTCCGACGCTTTTTGAGGTTGGCCAGAGCTAGTCTGGTTGCCTTCTGTGCCTCTGAGCAGGCCCCTGTCCACCAGGGCTTCGCCTGTTTTCTAGCTCTGCCGAATGGGCATGACCTCTTCAGAGCCTTGCTGAGGATGGAGGAGAAGCGGGAGACTGCAGAGTCTAGGGATGAGTGGAGGGGGTCGAAGGAGCGGAGAGCACTCAGTACTTCTTCTTTGTACCTTGCCCAGTTGGCGCGTTTGATGACGAACCGGGGAGAAGGGTGGGGTCGGGCTTGTGTCTCTGCTGCGATGGTGGTGATGATGGGCAGGTGATCGGAGCCGCAGGGGGGACCAGTTCTCCAGGAGGCGTGCAGGGCGAGAGGGCCAGTCGGTCTCGAGCTAGAGGTGAAAGAAAGCATGAAATGAGGCGGGTTGCAGCCTGCAAGACCTGCATGGACTACTACCAGGCTGGAGCTCGTGCGGACGGATGCTCCTATGAAATCCTACTGCCGCGCTACAGGATGCTTATCTCTTAAGAGGACTTCAAGGACTTTTGAAAAAATCCGTAATCTTTAATCGATTGACAAAAGTTCTGGCGGGAGAGAGCAAAATTGAGGGACAAAACAAATTCATCCGACGACAAAATTCATGTTTGAGAAATTTACTGCCAGCTTCATATGCTGCAAGTGCCTCATAAGATTGCACCTGTAAAGCAGAAATAATGACCAGGACGGAGAGGATCGATTCATGGCCTGCTGCGATATGACCAACGGCGGCTATACCGTCCTAATGCGGTTTGCAGCCATCCCCAATATCCTTTCTCAAAGACTTATCAATCAAACTTCACGCAGGCGCTTTAACGGTAGCCTGAGCTTTGCCCGGGACATGGTGGTCTACCAGTCCGGCTTCGGAGCCATGAAGGACAGGAGTGAGTTCTGGATAGGCCTGGAGCGCATGTCCCGCCTCACCTTGCAGTGCGGCCTCTCCTACGCTCGCTTCCAGCTCAAGTTCTGCGGCGACAGCCCCCCGCCTTCCTACAAGGACTACGGCCTATTCAAGGTTTGGGCATAGGGGGTGGAGGACTCAAAGCCAGTACTTACAACAGAAACCCTAATATTACTGAACCACTGGGACAGGACGGGGATAGCTATTTCAAAAAAGTTTCTCTCCCCTGCGCCTCGTAGCCTAGGATTGGTAATCTTTGCAGCAGCCCCCTCGGCGCTGCCTTTTGCTGGATTAGGTCGGAGCTAATTGTAGGCAACCAGTACATCCTGCGCATGGCGGAGCCGCTGGGGCCGGCCACCGACGGATTTGTGCTGGATCATGCCTATCATTCGCCCCATGGCCGGGAATTCTCAGCCAGGGACTGGGACTTCGACCACGACGGCGGCAGCTGCTCCACTTTCTACGGCGCCGGGTTGGTCATGCCCTGCTCAGGGTGTCCTTCCTGAGGCCCATTTGTGCCGCCGCCCAATCCCAGCTGGCCACCTTGAACGGATGGCTGGCTGTTAGTATTGCTGACGGATGGCTGGCTGACTAAAAGGGTACATTTCTGAGGCAACATTTCAGCAATCCCTGTGTCTGATACAGATGTACATATCCCAACCCCACCCCACCCCCCCCCCCCCACCGCCCCACCCCCATTTTTACCAACCAACTACATTTTGACAAAATTTTTGGATAATTGTCAGTCAAAAATGCAATAAAATCAACCAACTACCCAACTTTGGTCACAATGTAGGGACCGGTGGGGGGGCGGGGTGGGATAAACCAACCAACTGCGGGGTGGGTTCCATTTTGAATAGGGATATGTATGGTTGCAGAGGCGGTTGGTGGTACTTCCGGTGCGGCTACTCCTGGCCCACGGCCGGCTACAACTGCCCCCAGAAGTGGCCCTGCCAGGGAAAGGGCTTGCGCGGCATGAACTGGCGCAACCGGACCCACTGCCACCCCCTGGCAGCCATGGACATCAAGATACGCTCACCTCCCCCTTTCTAATCGCTTGCATCGCCTCACAAAGCTCCCCCCTTTCTTCTCAACACTACACCCCCCTTTCATATGATAGAGCAATGAAGGCAGTCAGTGAAGGCATTGGAAATTGACAGAGCACTTCAGCAGTTTAACAAATGACAGAAATCAAATACAAGGCCAGCAGAAAAAAAAAATGAATTTCTTTGAAAATCTAAAGTAAATCTAATTGTTGGCAATTTTTGTTACATTTGTAATATGTGTTGAAAAAAAAGGAAAAAAACTATTTTCCCAATTGAAGTATGCATTTGGTGTGCGCAAAATCAGAATTACTGGCAATCACGCACGCCAATCGAAGAGCAAGAGATTAAATTGAAGGCCTAAATGTTTGGCCCGGAAAACTAATCAATTATTTCCCATCCAACCAGCGTAAATAATATTCTATGTGCCGCCTTTTCTAATTTTGTCAGTCACGGTGCTTCCAACTGGGCTCCTGTTGCTTATCTTCTGTACAAGTGCAGCCCGAAAATATCGGCCTGTGTTGCCACAAGGCGGAGCAACATTGCCCCCCAAACAGTACGGGACTCCAGCAGGACTGCTCAAATATATTAATATCATCTTCATAAAATAACCTCCCCAGCCCTGCCCGAAGACAGTTGAGAGAGATTGAGAAACACTAGCCGATGGATCTTGCTTCAAATTGAATGTTTTAATACGTGTCATATAAAATGCTAGCCCCTACTTCTCCATAATCGCAATACAAGCACCTAAGAATTAATTTTGGACTAATCCTGGACCCTCGATTCAGCATAGGGCCTCGGGCTGACCTTAGTGAAGAAAAGAGTCCTTCAGTTTTAGCCATCACTAGGTCACCAGTTTAGCAAGCATTGCAAAAGTGTCGGCACTTGTTTCTATTTGCAGTGCCAATATGTTGCATTTGTTGTTAAGCCATTTCAGCAATACTGTTACTTTGTATGAAACCGACAAGCCTTAGAGACCACATTAGGATCAAGTTATTTCGAAAAAAAACCTTTCTCTTACTGGACAGACTACTCCTGCATTTTACGCCCGCGGCAAATGTGATTGATAGGATGGTTTAGGCTGAAGATTCTAGTAATTTAAAAGAATATATTGACCAAACTACTTAATAGGATCATACATTAAAGTTGCCTAAAATAAGTTTCCTAACATTTGAAAGCGACCAGTGTCTGCCTTTCCGTCCCTCATACTATCGGCCATTTTGGGTTGGTTTCAGGAAGAAGGCAAAACGGCGATGATCAGTGATGCGAAGGTTCTCTCTTCCGCTCAGAGCTTCAAAAGCTTCAAGCATTTGGATTCTCGATCCATTTTTGCTGAAAATATCGAATAAGCTGAACAAATTGAAAATAATTGCGATTTTTGGAGTTCTGGATTTTTCCGAGCCGCTTTTTTTGCTGACATTTTTCACCATAATTTCGCAAAATTTCTCAATTTCTTCAAAATCAGGGTATTGGCTCCACAATTTTTGTTCAAAGCTATTTTGAGGAGAACGCAAAAGCCAGAATGCATCAATGCCCTCCTGTTGCGTCTAAGGCAGGCCATTTTTGACAGCCGTATTACCGGGGGGGGGGGGGGGGGGGTAACGAAGTCTTCGCGAAAACTTTTTCATATCCAACTCAAGAATGAGTGCATATATTTTCACGAAACTTGGCCAAAAATTAGCTCTAGATATCCTCTATGATGTCTTAAAACGGCGAGTTATTAAAATAATTATTGACACTGTGGCAGTCAAAATTGTAAAATTTTAGAAATTCCAAACCCTATGTTTAAACATACAAACTGCACCAATTTTTCAATTTAGCGCTGAGAGCTCAATAATTAATATTTTGTCACAAGATTATAGGGGTACAACGTCCATTATTGGGGGTACCTCTGTACCAGTTTTTATCGTTCTACAATTAATCTGTGCAGAGTTAATGGATAGTATATTAAAAACCGCGAAGACTTCGTCCCCCCCCCCCGGTAAGAATGCAGCGATGGAGGAGTGCCGCTGCCAATCTAACTTCAGCTTGGATTGATTGGTCAGAGCTTCAGAGCATTTTGTTGCGTGGCTGTAGTAATTTGCTGGGTCATCTACAATTTCATATTACCTTTCGCCTTCTTGATCCAACTCCTGCATGTGGTTTCAAGTAAAGCGGACACCAAACTAAAACTTACTTGGGCTAAAACTTCAATAAAGCCTGAGCTCCGGGGCGTTTGCACCCATGTCCTCCGGCCTCCGGAGCTTTGACTGCTCCGCCCTCCGCGGCAGGCCGTGCAAAAATTGTCCGAGCAAAAAAAAATTATCAGAGCAAAAAAATACTAATTTAAAATTTCACAAGAAAGCGAAGCACTATTTTTTAACGATGAAAACATAGGCGTCTCTCTCTCTCTTTGCCTTCCTTTGCTCCAATTAAGCGCATGCTGTGATGCTTTGCGTTCACTTTCCAACCCTGATTGGATGATAAATAAAAGAAAGAATTAATCCAAAATTTGTTTCAATTTTTGGAGAAAAGAAAGTCTAAAATGCCTAGCAGATGATACCAGATATATCTAATTTCAAGACAAAAAATCTAATTTCAAGACAATCTAATTTCAAGACAATCAAGACTTTTTGAAAAAAGGATAGGCTTTTCGCATTTCTCTGACAAAGAACAAAGATCGGGGAAAAAGAAACAAGCGAGCGTGACAGGACTCGAACCTGCAATCTTCGGATCCGAAGTCCGACGCGATTCCATTTCGCCACACGCCCATGGAACTTCTTGCAGCTAGTTGCAGAGGTCCTTTGCTCTTGGCATCTTGGGAAAATTTCACAAGGCGTTTGCTGGTAAACTAGTTAGTCTGGCTTTAGTTCTGACTAAATTTTAGACAACACAAGTGATTAGAGCAGTTTACTTTGATTTGATGCTTTTCTGTGTCAATTTACTCGAGTTACGCTTTTAGAGGTTATATTTGGTCGATGCAGATTCATGCTGAAAAATGCACGAAACACAAATCTACCATTTGTAAGCCTTTGTAATTAGCCTTTGTATTTACATAATTGTTATACAATAAAATATTGATCGAATAAGAATGCTGCGTCACATGTAGATATTGAGAACTTCTAAAAACGTGGTCGTTTGGCGTCTTTGATGTCGTCGTTTCGAAGCCAGTCTGTATATGGTGAGGGGCAGAAGGTGATGGGTGGCCCAGGGGGCAAGGATGCCGCGACCTCGCAGGGACTTCGTCACCGCCCTCGGCAGGAACTCATCCAAGGATTATCCATCTTGCGGCTCTACCACAACCTTGCATGTCTTCTTTCTGACCCCTCCTTTGTTCAGCCAAGCCTTACCCGGCAAATGAAACCAACATTCCGCGTTATAAATCAGTTTTTGCAGGTTTTAGCCAAATTGAAAATTAACTAGATTTTTGACGATTATTCATTTGCCAAGCATCAACTTGTCCTCGAAGGTCAGTATTGATTTTTTTGTTGGTTTTTGTTGCTCAAATTGTTCAGTGTTACAAATGGTGTTACTCTCCTTCTATGCAAACACATTGTATTTTGAATTGACCATCTCAAAATGTTTTATTTGATTACTTGTCCTTGGTGAATTTATTCTAGCAGGCATTAAACTAGCACCATTTTACGTTAGCGCACTAAATATTGCTGTCACACAAGGCGACCGTTTGTATTCAAAATCTATGATTCAGCCGCCCTAATTGCTCTTTCAGTGAACGAATGTTCTTTCAGTAAATCATTGCTCTTTAAGTGAACGATCGCTCTTTCGCTATTTTTTTCGGAAAATATTGTTTTTTGCTGGAGAACCATTATATAAAAGAGAAGCAGCGCGCAACAGTCCCATTCCAAATCGCTTGCACCAACCGTTTCTCATGAGCAAAGTGAGAATGAATGTGCTTCAACGTGGTTTAGGCTGCCTGTATGGTCAAGCGGTATGCGGTGCTTTGGGTACTCGCTACGAATTCCTACCCTTGCTGCAAGATCTTTTCTTCCTCCAGCGAATGGAAATAGAAAGATGAAATGTTCCAGGTCAGCCAAGACAGCGGTGACAGCTGACAAACGAGCGGATGGTTTCCTGCCCCTCCTAGGCGGTGGGCCTTTTCACATGGCCTGCGGGCAGGTTACAGGTTTGGGACATCTTTTTTGGCAAATTATCTGCACAATGGCTGTCTGAGCAAAAAAAGCATGAAAGAGCTAAAAAACCAATTTTTTTGGCAATAACGAAGGTAAATATGCTTCTAAAAAGGTAAAGGTTAAACAAGGCAAAAAAGTTTTTTTAAAAACCAAAAAAAGGACCATAAGTTGGGCCAGGAAAGGGTTAAAATCGATGAGGTAAACGGCATAGAGATCGCAAACTCTGCTCTATTCAGCTATTAGGTTTCCCAAAAATGACCAAACAAACTTTTCCACCGGACTTTACCAGTTGTCTAAAGGCTTATGTAGAAGGTCTCTTAATCATTTGTTTGAGCATACGATAGTATCAAATTTCATTTTGCACACTTCTACTCAGGTTGTCCTGCTTGGAGAAGAGGAACGATTTGAAACTGCATAATTGCTGAAAATATGTAGATGACACGGAGATGGCGATGGGCCTGGCGCGCAGTCTCCTGGGCTGCAGAGCCTTCGATTTGGAGGACGTGGCCAAATCCTATCTGGCCTGGTACAAGTCCCATCCGCCGGATATCGGTGCTATTCTCCCCAAACTTCTGGCCTCAGTAAGCGCCCTCCGACCGCTTGCAGGAATTACTACAAGCCAGGCATTCAGGACCATCGCCGATTGGGAGCCAGTGAGTGCTCAGATGAAGGACAACGCTGCCAAGTACAATGCCGGCAGCCTCAGCAACGGATGCCTCATGCGAATTAGTCCACTGGCCATTGCTGGTTCAGCTTTTGCCATCCAATGAGCCCTCTTCAGACGAAATAGAGAAACCAGCAAAACTTACCAGCTCAGAGCCAGGCTAAAAAGCACACGAATGAGGGGCAACCAGCTGCCCAGACACAGGGATCAAACAGACTACATGTCTGGATGTAGATTGCCCCTCATTGGTGTGCTTTCTAGCCTGGCTCTGAGTTGGCAAAAATTGCTCGTTTGTCCATTGATTCAACCTATGCCTATGCCATTGTCCATTTCGTAGCGATGCCAGGTGGTGGCTGGAGTGAGGAGGAGCTGGGGAGAGCGGCCGTGGCGGATGCCAGCCTCACCCACTCAAACCCAGTGGCCCAGGACGCTGTTCGCGTTTTCGCCCTCGCTCTCCGGGACCTCATTCGAGGCGCTGCTCCCCAGGTCAACACCCAACATTTGTCATCATTAGCCTTCTCACCTCTTATTCATCTCTGAAGGTCCAGCCAAATTTGGGCCTCCTACTAGTTAGCCCAAAGAGGGGCTAGGTCGCAAACATCCTGCCACCTAGGCCAGAAAATAGCCACAAACCTAACCCCTCCCTATTCTAAGGGAAAAGTTCGATGAAGCACACTTTCCTAAAAACCATCCGATTTCAGGAGGTATACCAGCTGGCCGGGCAGCGAGCGGAAACGGAGCAGGTGAGCCAGATTCTGGCCTCCGCGGCGGCCCCGCTGGGAGAGCGACAGGCTGCGGACGGGTTCCTGGGCAACGCCCTGCGTCTGGCATTCCAGCACATCCTACAGGTGTTGGCCAGACTCTAGTCTAGGGCTGTGAGCATTGGGCGGTTGCAGACGGAATATTTGGAGCAGGGTTTGGTGTCGGTGATGGAGCTGGGCTCCGACACAGACACCAATGGAGCCATTGTTGGGGCTGTGCTGGGCGCCAAACTGGGCGCTGACTCTGTGCCGGGGGAGTGGCGAAGGGTTGGGTCATCTTGTGTCGCATTGTTCTCAGCAGTTACAAGACGTACAGGGAAGGGGGAGAGGAGGGATTTAGGCTGAAGTTTACGAGCGAAGGAAAGCTAAATGGATAGTTCAGGCAGTAGTGGAGGTGAAATGCAAGCGACTGGAAGCCTACGCGGGGGTTCGCTTGGATGAATTGGAGAGAGTGGCTGAGCAGCTGCTGCGAATCAGCTTCAGCCAAGATCAACTGCTTAAATCTTCATGTCCTTGAAAACATTTTATGGGTTATAACTATAAGAATGTTGGTGATTGGCTGCTCTGGGGATTTCTTTGGGCATGATCAAAATTGCCGTTTCAAGGGAAGAAATTGTTTGAATGTTTTCTCTCGCTGCTTCATATGTTGATAAAATTGTGATAGTGACATTTCTGATTGCATCAAACTCCTTGAAAATGAAAACAAATGGCAAGAGCAGAAGGCATGTTTGACTAACGACAGTATGCAGAATTTAATTTTCGCAAAATATAGTTAAAAAGCCATTGCAAGATTTTCCAAACAGTTCAAAAACGAACAAGCAATATGTTTCACGAGCACAATTTGGCAAAAACGCTATCTTTTCGCATCACTCCATCTTTTCATTCGCCTCCATCAGCTGTTCTTCTAATTGCTCAATTTGGTCCCTTGCGTGTTTTATTCGTTAATGCTGCAAATCATTCATGAAATTTAGGTGAACAAGGAAATATATATGTGCACGGCCTGAGTTGGGCTATCACTGTCTGCAGCGTCATTCAAAATTTTTGTTGAAGTTGAGATCAAAATTTTAGCTAAATTTGCTGCAAAATAGTAAACGTTTGTTAAAATTTTTGAAACATTAAGACAGCCTTTTTGATAGGTTTGAGAATCGGTGGCACAAAAATTTTTGACCCCCCATTTTTATGATTGGATCTGAAAAAGGGGTTAATTTTATACTATGTCCTAGAATGGGAGCGTTCAAAATGCCTCCGATGGCTCAACATCGCTAATTGATTGAAAGTAGGTCGGCGCAGTAGGTCAAAGTTGTGATTTTCAGACCCGCGACACAAAAATGGAACTAGCAAGCTCAATACTCTATGAAATCCGTAAATTCCAACTGTATGGCAACCCTATAGATCTAAGGTGTTAAGTGACACCTTTTAACCACAGATTTTTCACAAAATTTTTAATGCTAAATATGATTTAAAATGAAAATCACGAAATATCAAATTTTCATTTTTTTCAAAATTGCTGATTTTCTGTGCCGTAACTACCTAGGCCAGCCTCAAAACTAGCATTTTCGTATTCTGCGTTAAATTTTGGTCTAGAAAATGTCTCATGTTCTCCAAAAAACTGCTGGCCTATTATGACTTTGCTCCGATTTATGTGCCCTCCTCTAGATATGCCCCATGTTATTATAGCATAGGGCACTTAAGGTAAGACAAAATTTTTGCACTAAAAAACCTCCTACTCATCAGGAAACCAATATTGCTCAATTTCCTCTTATGAGCTAACTACCTTAAGCCTTACGCAGGTATTAAGCAAGAAAAATTGCTGGGTTTTAGTTTAAATTTATGAAAAATTATCCAAAGCATGAGGGCAGGTCAAGAACTAGCCCTATGCTATAACATAGGGTAAAATTGACCAAAAAATTTTTTGTCTTGAATTTTGATTCCAATGGCCTAAATCGATCCTCTAGCCTCAAATACACCCAAAAATATCATTTTTGTGTCCAAATTTTAAGTATTTGGAAATTTGACTTTTTCAAGATTTTTGGCCAAATTTGTCCCAAGCTAAGGAAAAAGTCAAAATTATGAGATTTTGAAATAATCTAAATTTGGACACAAAAATAATATTTTTGGGTGTATTTGAGGCTAGAGGATCGATTTAGGCCATTGGAATCAAAATTCAAGACACAAAATTTTTTGGTCAATTTTGCCCTATGTTATAGCATAGGGCTAATTCTTGACCTGCCCTCATGCTCTGGATAATTTTTCATAAACTTAAACTAAAACCCAGCAATTTTTCTTGCTTAATACCTGCGTAAGGCTTAAGGTAGTTAGCTCATAAGAGGGAATTGAGCAATATTGGTTTCCTGATGAGTAGGAGGTTTTTTAGTGCAAAAATTTTGTCTTACCTTAAGTGCCCTATGCTATAACATGGGGCATATCTAGAGGAGGGCACATAAATCGGAGCAAAGTCATAATAGGCCAGCAGTTTTTTGGAGAACATGAGACATTTTCTAGACCAAAATTTAACGCAGAATACGAAAATGCTAGTTTTGAGGCTGGCCTAGGTAGTTACGGCACAGAAAATCAGCAATTTTGAAAAAAATGAAAATTTGATAATTCGTGATTTTCATTTTAAATCATATTTAGCATTAAAATTTTTTTGAAAAATCTGTGGTTAAAAGGTGTCACTTAACACCTTAGATCTATAGGGTTGCCATACAGTTGGAATTTACGGATTTCATTGAGTATTGAGCTTGCTAGTTCCATTTTTGTGTCGCGGGTCTGAAAATCACAACTTTGACCTACTGCGCCGACCTACTTTCAATCAATTAGCGATTGTGAGCCATCGGAGGCATTTTGAACGCTCCCATTCTAGGACATAGTATAAAATTAACCCCTTTTTCAGACCCGATAATAAAAATGGGGGGTCAAAAATTTTTGTGCTCAGCCGTCCAAAATTTCTCACACCTCTCAAAAAGGCTGTCTTAAGATTTAAGCTTTTGTCTATAAATTGAAAAAAAAAAAATTAAAGTTTTTCCTCTGGGGGGAGAGAGAAACCCGGTCAAGAGAACCTCCGGAGAAAAAAAAAAAAAACATATCTCCTCTAAACAAAGATTAAAAACTTTCAATTAAAATAAAAAAAAAAAAAAAAAAAAAAAAAAAAAAAGGGGGGGGTTGGGGAGTGGAGGAGAAAAAGAAAAAAGAAAAAAATTTGGGGGGGGGGGGAAGAAAGATAGGGGGGGGGGATTAGAAAAGAAGAGGCCTCCGCAGCCCAGCGCCCACACACCCCAGCACGCACACACACAACCACCAACCTCCCACCCACCCCCCCCCCCCACCACACCCACCACCTACTATCCTCCTTCTTCCCACTCCATCTCTTCTCTTCTTACAAAAAAAAAAAAAAAACAAAAATATTTAATTGGGCTTGCGCGAGCGGAGCGTTAGCGGAGCGGAAGCGCCAAGCCCCTCTTATCGAGCAACACAACTTAATGCAGCTTTCCCAAAGTTTGCCAGGCTGTAGCTCGTCACACAGACGTCGGAGAGCGCTGCAAATAGGCTCATTCGACGCGCCGTGGTCGAATTGTGGGGGGTCCTCCTTTGACAAAAAATTTTTAGAGCAATATTGAAAAAGTTATTTCAAAAAAACTTTTTTAAAAAAATGTCCGGTGTCCGGGCGCACACCGTCCGTCCATCAGTCCGTCCGTCCGTCCGTCCGACCGTCCGTCCGTCCGCACCTTTGCAGACACTTTGGCAGCCTCTGGGGCTGGGATCTCAACGGTTCTAGGGTAAATCGGGCCAAAAAAGTGTCAAGGCACCTCTATTTTGGGCATTTTCCGCGTTTTTTAGGTCGAAACATCAACTTTTTGGGTAAAAATTCAGTTTTTTTGGGGTTTTTTGCATGTTTTTCAATTCCAGCTCTATATTTATGCTTTTTACAGGGTTTTTCGCCAAAATAACAGCGCCATATAGGTAATTTTGAACGTAGATTACGATGGTGGCACCCGTTTGCTTCTACTTTGTCTCCTTGGGCTTGTACAAGGCCGTGGTGAACAAGCAGGTCATCATCAACTTCACTTTGAGGCATTGTAAAGGGTTTTTGGTCTAAAAAACAGCACCATATAGGTAACTTTGCATGTAGAATACGATTATGGCGCCCGCTTACTTCTATCTGGTCTTCATGAGCTTCCACCAGGCCGTGGTGAACAAGCAGGTCATCACCAACTTCGTCTTGAGGCATTCTAAAGGGTTTTTGGTCTAAAAAGCAGCACCATATAGGTAACTTTGCACGTAGAATACGATTGTGGCACCCGCTTACTTCTACCTGGTCTCCTTGGTGAGCTTGCACCAGGCCGTGGTGAACAAGCAGGTCATCATCAACTTCATCTTGAGGCATTGCAAAGTGTTTTTGGCTTATACACAGCACCATATAGGTAATTTTGGATGTAGATTACGATTATGGTGGCCGTTTGCCTCCAAACTGTTCTTCTAGGGCTTGCACCAGGTCGTGGTGAACAAGCATCTCATCATAAACTTCGTCTTGCATCATTCTAAAGGATTTTTGGTCTCAAAAGTAGCACCATATGTAGATTATGGTACATGTGCCCATTTGCTTCTAGCTGATTTTCATGGGCTTCCAACAGACCATGGTGAACAAGCAGCTCGTCACCAATGTCATCTTCTACTCCATGCATAGGGGCTTTGCCCCTGTATGAAGTGGATGAAATTATTATATAGTGGGTTTTACTAACCCAAAAAGTATCTCTTATCTATATTTTACCTGCGATTGAAGTGGGGGAAATTTTTTTATTCAGCTTAATTTGAATTTTACTTGCAACTGAAGTGGATGAAATTTTTTCTTAGCAAAGAAATAAGTTTTATACCTTAGATTGTGAACTTTGTGCACTGTAAAAATGTTCGTCAGTCCAATGTAAAGCTGTATTAATTAATGATAAGAGAGCACCTGGCCAAAATACTAATATGTATTTAAAATCTGAGCTCCCAAAAAAGTAGAATGTAAAAACATTTTTAAAAATATATATAGCAAAAAAAATTTTAACTGACTCTGCTACTTATCTCTATTGCAATTAATTGCAATTGATTATAAAAATATGCCCTGGTCTTAATTAACGTACATATTATAGTTTTCAAGAAATAGACAAAATTTGGGACTTGAAATTTAAAAAAAATTATATCTCAACTAATGGGTAAATACTGCGAAATTTGGGAGCCAACTACATTTTGACCAAATCAATTGCCATTAAAGTAAGGTGCTCTCTTATCATTAATTAATACAGCTTTACATTGGACTGACGAACATTTTTACAGTGCACAAAGTTCACAATCTAAGGTATAAAACTTATTTCTTTGCTAAGAAAAAATTTCATCCACTTCAGTTGCAAGTAAAATTCAAATTAAGCTGAATAAAAAAATTTCCCCCACTTCAATCGCAGGTAAAATATAGATAAGAGATACTTTTTGGGTTAGTAAAACCCACTATATAATAATTCCCAACAAACCCCAAACCCCAACCCCCCCCCCCCCCCCCCCCACCCCCTCTCTTTCCGTGATCATCATTTCAGGGTCCTCAGTTGTGGAGTTGATCATCCACAGGTAGTTGCTGAACAATGCGTTGCCTTCCGCATCCGGATCCCGTCGCGCACCCAACTCAACACTTCGCCAGTCTCTCTGTCTAGATTGACGCCATAAAAACATGGAAATCTTCTCAAAATTCAGACTTTCGCTGTGCTCTAATGGAGTGATTGTAGGGTAACGCAAAGCGGGAACCATGAACATATTTTCAGCAGCTTTGCTCCCAAACCAAGCGACATGATCGGCTACATCTTTGTCGTTGAATTTGAGCAGACGGCCGGGATACTTGGGCCCAGCAAAGGCCTTCAATATGCATCACTCATCTCCTCCATCATCCTAGAGGCCCTCTTGATACAGCACATTGCACAGGTCGTCGGCAGCATCGGCCCATTGAGGGTAGCCAGGCCCGGGTGAGCCCCAAGGCAGGGTGAAGAGACAGCGCTCCTGACCAGGCAGCCAGCGGGAGTTCAGCAGGCCCTTCTCGCACCACTCCTCTGCTTTGGCCTGCCCTGTCAGTCCTGTAAACAGTCTATTTCGCCATTTTCGCTGCCTGTCATCCTAGGTCTACGGCCCGTACTTGGCAGGAGCCAGGTGAACTCGCAAACGAAGCCAGTGCGAAAGAGGCAGTCGTAGGGGAACAGAGAGGTTTGGCCGTGGGCTCTGTTTAAGTAGAGACACGGCGCTTTCCCAATAGCATCCTCCGTTGCCCAGACGAAGGGGGGAAAGAGTTGCACGGATTCGGCGTCGTATCTCCAGGGGGTCGCGTAGGAGGGGACCCAGGCGTATTGTGAAATATCGTTGCTCGTTGTGCCGTATGAGGTGTGCATTCCGCCGATCTGAGATTAGTACAGACCAAAATTTCTGTCTGAGGATTCTAACAAGCTCTACGTGATAGCTGCAATCCTCGCAGAGGAATCGGAGAAGGTGCTCGGCAATCTCAGCCTTATTCACGTGCGCCAGATGAATCTGCGGATAGAGCTTTCATTCAGCTATATCAGAGGACAAATGTCAGAAAGGCTGCCGCCTTATATGAATATGAAATCATCAAAAGATCACCTTCATTCGACCAGGTTGGGTGCTACCGGCGCGCGATTGGCAGAGTTTGCTGGCCTCCGCCCTTTCCACATACTTGCTGCTATCCATCCAGATGCATCGCCGTTCCTCGGCCAGCCACAGGGAGTTCATTTGTGCCTGGCACAAGGCCTCCGGACCATCTATCAATGAATATATTCAGTGGCGGATATTGGGGGGAGGAAGGGGGCCGCCCCCACCCCGAACGGATTTCAGGAGGAATTCCCCCCTGAAATTTTCAGGAAGGGTGAACAATTTATTGTGAAAAATTTTTCGCACGCTTCGCGCACAGAGACGAATAAAGTACTAATTGATTAATTTATTTGCCCATTTTTGAGTTTTTAGAGCGAAATCCCATGTGCGCCACTGAATATATTGCTCCCATATCCCAATCTAACTGTATCAGAGGATGTAATTTTAATGGCGATGAATCGGTGGGACTTTAATCAAGTCTTGAGTGAACAAGGAAGAGAGAACCGGCGCTGAACTGGCAGATAATTTTGCGCTTGACGTTGTCGAAGCAGTCGGAGGTGAGCAGAAGCTGCTTGTTAGGCTTCCAGACAGTGCACTCGCCTAAAATCCACTCTCTCCCCCTGCCCAAATGCTCCAGCACATTTCTCAATGGCTCTAGCAACCCAGACCCCAGTCGTGGCTTTCCAGGCTCCAGCCTTCTGGCAGTTTCAAGCTCTTGCCGGAGCCTTCGTAGCTCAGCTGGCCGCCGCTACTCTTTACTGCCGACTTCAAATGAGGACTGTGGATGAGGCAAATAGGATTGCAAATGAGGACATGGAAGAGTTCGTCCTGTGCAAAGGGGGCGAGGCGTTGCACAGCGGCGGCAATTCGTTCGGAGGTCAGCTCCAGTGGCTTGCCAGTCATGCCGGTTGGAGCCGCATTCTGCAAGCTTTGACGCCTTTTTCAAGACACAGGCAACCCACCAAGCAACGATTTGACATGTTGACATCGCCTATATCTAATTAATTATTATTAATTACATCTAATACATCTAATACAGGGTTACATCTAACTAAATACACTCAATTACAATTGTAACAATTCAGCGAAACTATCAGCTCCAAAACTCAAAGTTCTCGTTTCAGTCCCCTAACGCTGCGGTCTGTAACTTTGCATCGTGCTAGGGCTTCTGCGCGTATGGCCTCCTCCTCTTCTATCCAGAGACAGCGACTCTCTAACGGGAGGAAGGCCGTTCGATTGCCCATTCCTTTGCAGTCCTCCACGATGTCCACTATGCGTTGGCCTCAAACAAATTCCTGGCTACCCCTCTTCTTCAGCACATCACTCTAACATTGGCTTTCACGCAGAAGGAAGAGGAGCAATAGTGAAGCCGACTTCATGACCTCATAGTGAGACAGAATCAGTTACCGGGGGGGGTACGAAGTCTTTGGACACCCTTAGGTCAATTTTTGAAAATTTATTTCTCCAACCACAAAAACGCTAGAAAGCTGATTTTTTCACACAATGTTCCCCAAACCTTGCTTAGTATGTGCATAAATTGGCTTCTCATTTTGTTGAAGAGAACTGGAGAAATTACAATTTTTCTGAGGTCGTTCAAAAGTAATACTGCCCTGTTGTAGTGGTTATTAATCAAAGGGACGGGGGAAACGTATGGTGTCCATTGGAGGCAATTTCTCAACATAGAAATCACCTGGAGTTTTAAAAATTTATGTTAATGTTAATGACACTTAAACCTTAATTGTGCTTAATTTTGAACTCCAAAGCTTTGGCTGGGGTTGAGAAATGAAGCCTAGAAAGCAGGTAAAAATTTTTTTATGAAGGGGCAGTTTTATTTTTAAACGCCCTCACAAAAATTGGCATTTCTCCAGTTCTCTGCAACAAAATAAGCAGCCAATTTAGGCACATACTAAGCAAGTTTTGGGGAACATTGTGTGAAAAAATGAGCTCTCTAGCGTTTTTGTGGTTGGAGAAATAAATTTTCAAAAATTGATCTTAGGGTGTCCGAAGACTTCGTACCCCCCCCCGGTATTGTCGTTGATGGGGTTTTAAAGGAGCACTATTTTATGGTAAAGACTGCATTAGAATCGGATGGATGCAATGCCGTTTTATTTCTTGCTGAAGGTAAGTTTATTGGAGTGGAAGTTTTATAGATGTTAGAAAGCATGCGTGACTAAGCGGAAGATTCTTGGTTCATGTTGAAGGTTGTTTTATGTCTCCACGTACGGTTATGGCTGCACATGTGGTGTAAAGCAAGCTATTTTGAACTGCATGAATTTCTAGTGCTCACATGCACAGACAGTTTGTACAGTTATTGCAGAGCAAAAAATGATTTTGAGGAAAAATGGTTATTAGACTATATCTAGGACTTTTCGTCCCCAAGATTTTTGCATCCGACCTTTCGTACCCAGTTTTTCGTACCCGATTTTTTGTACGTAGACTTTGTGTACCCAAGGTTTTATCCGACTACTGGAATTTCTTTCTATTTAATCAAAACAGACCATTCCTGACCACAGACCACTAACAGACCACAGACCATTCCTGTTAATTTTTTGTTAATTCATGACACCAAAGGCTGTCCTAGAACTACACCATCACGCACCTTCAGCAAAAGAATCGAACAGCTGCGGCCAGGCTAAATCTCTTTCGTTGACAGAGAATGGCTCACGGGCTGAGGAGTAATGGAACAAAAATCGCGAATAAGACACAGCCTTGTCTCTGCCCTGGGAGAGGTCGAAAAGGCGTCACAGATGACAGAACACGGCGGGATTTGTAAATATTGGGCTGGCGCGAGCGAGCGTTAGCGAAGTGTCAGCGCCCAGCCCCTCTTTTCGACCCAGGTGTACGTTTTGGGGGTTATTGCTAGATCTCAATTTTGATAAGGCTCTAGCTCGTCACAGGGAGCTTCAATCTTTCTAATTCTTTTTGCATTGGAAAGAGCATCATCAAATTGACCAAAACTCGCGAGAAATTGCTGAAAAGTTGCAGAATTGTAGTAAAATTTGTAAAAAAACCATTTGTCCGAACTCCTCCTTCTCCTTCTCCTTCTCCTTCTTCTCCGCATCTATTCAATGGACGATAGTAGGTATTCATTTCTTCCCCCACTCGTCCCCCCGGGTCCTTGGACCTCATGTATTGACTTTTATTCATAAGTCTTCAGTTAAACAACAACGCATATGCACCAGTGGCGTAGTGGTCTAAGTGAATGAACGGCTGGTTGAATCTGGGAGGTTCGAATCCTTCTTAGGCAATTATTTTATTTTGGAAATTTTAAGTTGAGAAAACAACTGGTACCATCGGCAGGTCAAAATTGGATCTCTTTTTTCCCAAAATCGATTGCCCTAAGTATAAATCATGAAAATTTCATAAAAATATGTTAGTTTGCCAATAAATTTTTATTGTATTTTTGATTTTCGAATTTTTTCTCTTTGTTATATTTTTTTAAATAATTTTGTTTTTTATTTATTATTTATTTTTTTATCCAATAATATCTTAATATATTTTCGATTCTTTTATGTTTGTTATATTTTTTAATGAGTTTATTTTTTTTTCATATGTTATAAAATAATATAAATTTGTATTTATACATCTTACACTATATTAAAAGTGGAAGAAATAACTGGTACCATCGGCAAGCCAAATGTGGGTCTCTTTTCTCCAAATTTTGTAATTGCCTCGAGCAAAAAGTCAAGGAAATTTATCTACTACTTGTGGAATCTGCTGCGTCATCTGCATTTTGTTTTTGGGCGCGCATGGAAAGAGACACTGAACTGCGCGCCAAAAACAAAATGCAACTGTCCAAGCAGCAGATTCCACAAGTAGTAGATAAATTTCCTTGACTTTTTGCTCGAGGCAATTACAAAATTTGGAGAAAAGAGACCCACATTTGGCTTGCCGATGGTACCAGTTATATTTGGAATCAAATCAGGCACACAAAGGGGGCACAATAAAAGAAACACCGCTTTTTAATACTCAGGAAGATAAAACTGAAGTTTTCTGGGATTCACTGTAATATCAGCGATAGTGGTTGCTAGAAAATTAGCGCCTGCCAACAATTATAAAAGAACTTCTACGCATGCGGTTCGCAGCGTAGAAAGAGGGTTTAGAAACTGCATTTCAACTGGAAACTAACATAGACTAATTTTCAGGTTGACAACTATGACGAGCAAACCATATTTTATTCCGGGGGAGGCGGAAATTCATGTGGAGTACCAAAGAATGCATCGTCCACACGTGACACTGCGAACAGCATGGTATTGGGCCGAGTAACAGAGCAAAACGGTCTCAAAAGCGTCAAAGCATCCGAAAACCACGAATCTTCTTGAAAAGGACCTATTTTATACGGCCGCTTTTTAAGACAATCAAATATTAAGAGCTGCCCACTGGAAATAAGTACAAGGGCAAAAAAGTGAGTGTTAGCAGACGCAGTCGCTTCGGCCAACAGTGCCAATTCGGCCGAGTTTCAGTGCAAAAAGGTCGCAAAAAGTTTAGAGCATCAGTGAACCACGTCTCTGTTCGAAAATGACCTAATTTATAAGGGTATTGTTTACACAATCCATGACGAGGATATGTCCAGTGGACTTGCAATAGGAGCGCAAAGGGCTAAAGAGCATCTGCGAGCCAGGCCTGTTTATGAACGTGCCCTAAAGAGTAGGGATATTCTTTCAGGCAGTCCATAACCAGGAGCTGTCCGGCGGATGTGGGTACAGAGGCGATGAAATGAGTGTCAGCCCGGGCTGCAGGACGGAGGGCTGGAAGTACGCGAACGAGGGCTCCAGTCTCCTCCGCAGTACCGCCTCTTCCTCCCTTCTACCCGCGGCAATAGTGGCAGTGTAAATTGGACAATAATCGTTGGCCAAGCTCAACACTGTCTCTAGCCGCTAACAGACGCCAAATACTCAGGCAAAGCCCATCCACTTTCACCAGCAGAAAAAGGGGCAGCGAACAGAAGAGTATCTGAATCCGTCTGCGATTGATGAAAGGGTACAGCCTTGCCCTTGTCCAGGAAGAGCCTGCAACGGAACGAAGCGCCTAGCTTTATGAACTGGAGCGAACCTGCCGAAAACTGCGGCAATGCCAGAGGAATCTCGACACCAGAGAAAGGCTCACAGGCTATAGAGCATTTGAAACCTTTGTAGGTTGAGAACAAGACACAAGCCTGGCCTTGACCGGGTAGAGCTCGCAAAGGCGCCACAGATGGCCGCAAACGCCGGGCTGTGTGAATATTTGGGACAAGGTCCCGAATAGTACGGGGAAGCTGCAGCAAAACAAAAACACAGCCTTCTTATAATCTGGAAGCTCGAACTCAAGGCTACTCGGAGCCTCGGAGCATCGAGAAAGAAAAGTAGTAATAAAATAATTATAGAACCTGTTTCTTCTTACATGCTCGGAGTCACTCGTAAATCAGCTATGGTATGGACGTGAAAATTGGCTCCCACCAGCAGCTCCACCTTGGCTGTTTCAAGCGGGGGAAGTGGGTTTACAAATTGCATTGCAGAGAAAGTAAGCAGACAGCAGTGCAGTGAGAGTGAGTGAAAATCGCCTAAACAATAATGGTACTTTTTATTGCTGTCAAGGAAGAGCAATTTTGCAGTGGAAGTTGGGGCGAGAGAGATAAAGTGGGATTCGGCATGTGCGGCAGGTTGAAGAGCTGGAAGGACGCGATGGCCGCGTTTCGCACACAGCCCACCAAGTCTCTACTTGCCTGCAAGCCAATCAATCTACTCTTTCCTCTCCATCCATAACATCCCGCAAAACCAAGCTGAATGTGCCCACTGAGCTTGGGATGGGGCAGGACGCGTGCCCCAATGACGAGGTCTCTGTCGGCGAGGTTGAGGACGGTGTTGAGGCCGGGGCTCTCCGCGCGTGTCAATGTGTTCATCATCAACTCGGGATACACAAAAAATCATAGTGTTCTCCTTTCGCTCAGTGCAATAGGGACGCAGGGCAGTCAAAGCATCCTGGAGCCAAGTTTGAGGAGTAAAATCGCCCAAAGAATAAGGGTATTTTTTGTTCGAGTCTAGGAATAGCATTTTCCCTGTAGAGGTAGGAGCGAGGCAGACAAAGTGGGCTTGGGCATTTGCAGCTGGGCGAAAGGCTGGCAAGACCCGACCGCCTCCCAGCTGCTCCGCCGAGCCGGGCACTCGCTCTCTGGCCTCCTGAGGCCGATATAATTAGCTGCGACCCTGCTGCTAATTTCAGGGTGATATAATTAGGGTCGAAATTTCAACCTAAAATGATATCATTAGAGTCGACTTTTTGATATCATTAGAGTCGACTACGAATTTGAAATTCTCATGCGAATTTCAAATTCGTAGCTGAAATTCGTAGCTACTTTGACCTAATTATATCTCTGCTACGAATTTCAACTGAAATTCGTAGCAGCAGGGTCGCAACGGTGGAGCTGCTAATTTCAGCTGCTACTTTCATTTTGTTCAATTTTTCCGTCTGTATGAAAGGTTACAGCGCTTGAACCTAAAACCAATCTTAGGCTAAAAATTAGTGCTTTTCAACATGGTATAAGTTACAAGAACCATTTTTTAGTTTTTTTCTTCAGAAACTCTTTTCTGTGACTCACCAAATTTCTCCAGTATTGATGATATGAAATATTCATTTTTCGCATTTGGTTCTCATATGTGCCTAGTTTTATCCATTTTGTGCTTACCAGTGGCGCCTTTATCGCACCCTCTGACCGCAATGGCTCATTAATGTAATGAGCCGTAATTTACAAATTTAGGAGAGTTAGAATGGTTAGAGTAGTTTCATGAAAATTTAAGTTAAAATATGTTTCAATTATGTAAAACATGACCCATATTTAGAACAGCAAGACCAGTTTCCATAAATTTAAAACAGTTAGAACAATTTCCCTTCCCAAAATAACTGTTTGTCAACTCTATGTCAACTCAAAACATTGCGAAATTCCAGGAATGAATTCATGCATCAAGATTTTTCATTTTTAAATTTGGAACATCATTGTTGTGAGAGAAAAAACATGAAGCATCTAAATTCATTTTGTTCATATGCTTTCAATCTTGAAACATCGAGCATTGATATAATTAGCTTCGAAATTGAAAATGATATGAATAGCTGCGACATAAGCCCAAGGTCCTGAAATATTGAGCAAAGATATAGTTAGATGGCCTACCCTAATTATACCATTTGGTCGAAATTTGCAGCTCCATTTTCCGATTTCAAACAGGTAAAGTCGCAGCTAATTATATCGGCCTCTGATGAGTCTTGTCTGCCGCCTCCAAGGCAGCACGGCCAGAGTTTAGCTGGGAAACTAATCCAGCGCTACGCCATCTCTCACTCCAGCCACAGAATTCATAAACTCCGGCAAGGCTAGTGGGCTCTCTAGGACAGAAAATGGCTCACGCACCAGAGAGAAGAAAAAGCCGTTGTAGATGGAAAACATCAGACAGCTCTGTCCCTGAGCACTGAGAGCTTGGATAGGTGCAACTGAGTTCAGATAACGTCTAGCTCTGTGAACATCTCTCAACAGGTCCCTAATGGTCCGGGGAACTATTAACAGTAAAAGCACTGCTTTCTCGTGCTGAGGAAGCTGAAACTGAAGCGAACTGGGGCTTTCACGCAAATCAGCTATGGTCCTCACACGAAAATTAGCTCCCGCTACTAATTGGAGCAGAATCGACATCCGGTCGGTTCTCAGCGGGAGGATAGCGTTCACAAATTGCATTGCAGTCCGAGAGACAGAGTCAGTTGAGCTGAGTGATTTGTGAGCAGTGGAGTGAAAGGCAGTGAAGTGAGTGAATGGAGTGAGCTGAGTAGAAGGCGGTAAAGTAGAAGCCGCGACCAGAGCCTGCTCCTGAAAGAAAAACTTGGACGAACTCCATGCCACTTTGCCACAGACAGCAGGCTAGGGGGCATCCGGTTCAGCCGAGGCAGCCTTGAGAGCCTTGCGAAAACTCATTTGACACCTGGCATCCTACTGCTTTCCAGCCTTTTGCTCGCCTCAAAGAAAAGAATCCTCGGGTCGTCAAGAATTGTAACAGGTCACATTGCTGGGCAATGAATAAAAGGATAGCGATATTTTGACACGGACAGGGAATTGGGTGTGAACGAGCGTAAACAGTGCCACAAAGCTCCAAACGGATGCCAGCTTTTAGTGGTAAAGATAATGCTGTTAAAGGGCTCCGAATGCTAGGACTTGAGCAAAGAAAGCATCAAACAGCTTTAGATTCTATTGCCAGCTATTCTGACGGCTGTGAATGCTCTGACTGAAACAGATGGATGTAATCAAAAAACTGCCATAAATTGAACATGTGTTGTAAATTGCATTTGGAATAATAACATTCAATCGTTGACTTGAGAAGAACTGATAGTAACAAAACAGTAAATCTTGTCAGGTGCAAAATTTTATCTGCTTTGGAATTTTTGACATCAAAACGAAAGTAATAAAAATTTTATTACAAAACTCTAAAAAAAGAGCACGCATAGAAGAAACCCTCTTATCGAGCAACACAACTAATTGCAGGTTTCCCAATGTTTGGCAGGCTGTAGCGCATCCCAGAGACATCGCAGAACTCTGGAAATAGGCTCAATCGACGCGCCGTGGTCGAATTGTGGGGGGTCTTTTTTTTGAAAATCGTTTTTTGTCAATTATTTCGAAACTTATTCTTAAAAAACTGTTTCAAAAAAAATGTCCGGTGTCCGGGCGCACACCGACCGTCCGACCGACCGTCCGACCGACCGTCCGTCCGAACAACAAACAAACAAACAAACAAACGTCAGAGAACAAACGTCCTCCGGGCTCTCGCTGGTTCAAGCTGGGGAGGAAACGAGTGCTCCCTGCGACCACTCTACAAGGCCTACATTCGCTCCGCCGCCCTCTATGCAAGTCCGGCATGGTACCCGTTCCTGGCCCCTTCCAACAGAGAGCTGCTAGAGAGGAAACAGTCGGCTGCGGCAAGAGCAATCACAGGTGCTCCTCGCGGCTCCTGTAGCAGTGCCACCCTCCGCGAGGCCTGCCTATCGTCCCTCCACTGCCTCGCCGCCCACGACGCTGCCAAAGCCCTCTACACCGCCCACCGCTACCCGGCCCAGCACCCCTTTGGCGCCCTCGCCGCCTCACCGCCTCCCCAGCCGCGACTCAAGGCAGCCCAAGGCTTCAGGCCCTGCTGGAGGGCCTGGGCAGAAGAGGAGCTCACAGCTGCTCTAGGTCATCCCGCCCGCCCTCCTCCCTGGCCACCGCCGCCTCCCTGGCCACCTCCATCTCCTCCGGCCCCCCCCATCGACTACGACTGGCCAGCTCCCGCCAAAGCCGCCCTCAAAGCGCGCCTCCATGCAGCTGAGCAGGAGGCCTACGAAACAGCTGTTCCACCCGAACACCTTCACAGGCGAATCTCAAACGGCGAAGAGCTCTCACTGGGCCATCTAGACCGGCAGGCCGCAGTCCGCCTCCACCAGCTCAGACTTGGGCGAGCCCCCTGGCTCCAGGCCACGAAGGCAAGGTTCGGCCACACTGCCAGCGCTGAGTGCCCTCACTGCCAGGCCACCACAGAGAACACAGAGCACGCCATCCTTCACTGCCCTCGCTGGAGATGGGAACGGCGCCGCGCACTGGGCCCCCAACCTCAACTCACCTGCCTCCAACTTCAACCTGAAAAAACTGCTGAATTTCTGTCCCTGTTGCCAGCTGCAACTTTCGCAGTTGGACGCCAAGTCCAATAGGACTCCCGCCGGAACACCAACCAACCAACCGTCCGTCCGTCCAGCAAGTATTGCAGACACTTGGGCAACATCTGGGGTGTGAATCTCAACGGTTCTAGGGTAAATCGATGCCGCTGAGTGTCAAGGCACCCCTAGTTTCTGCATTTTCCGCGTTTTTTGGGTCGAAACATCAACTTTTTGGGTATAAATCCAGTATTCTCATGTTTTTTCTGATGTTTATGATGTTTTTTGTGATGTTTTTCTAGTGTAGTTGACCATAAAATAGCACCATATAGGTATTTTTGGACCTAGATTACGATTCTGGCACCCGTTTGCTTCCACCTGGTGTCCATGGGCATGCACAAGGCCGTGGTGAACAAGCAGGTCATCATCAACTTCATCTTGAGGCATTTTATAGGTTTTTTTGGCCTTAAAAAGGCACCATAGAGGTATTTTTGGACGTAGATTACGTTTCTGGCACCCGTTTCCTTCCACCTGGTCTCCATGGGCGTGCACAAGGCCGTGGTGAACAAGCAGTTAATCATCAACTTCATCTTGACCCATTTTATAGGGTTTTTTGGCCTAAAAAGGCACCATATAGTTACTTTTGGTCGTAGATTCCGATTTTGGTACCCGGTTGCTTCCACCTGGGCTCCATGGGCTTGCATCAGGCCGCGGTGAACAAGCAAGTCATCATCAACTTCATCTCTAGGCATTTTATAGGGTTTTTTGGCCTTAAAAGGGCAACATATAGGTATTTATGGACCTACATTACGATTCTGGCACCCATTTGCTTCCACTTTGTCTCCATGGGCTTGCACCAGGCCGTGGTGAACAAGCAGGTCATCATCAACTTCATCTCAAGGCAATCTAAAGGGTTCTTGGTCTCAGAAACAACTTCGTATAGGTAATTTGGGATCTAGATTATGCTACTGGTGTCCATTTCTTCTAGCTGATCTTCATGGGCTTCCACCAGGCCGTGGTGAACAAGCAGGTCATCACCAACTTCATCTCAAGCCACTCTAAAGGATTTTTAGTCTCAGCAACAATAGCATATTGGTAATTTTGGATGTAGATTATATTTCTTGTGTTCTTTTGCTCCCACCTGGTATTCATGGGCTTCCACCGGTCCATGGTGAACAAACAGCTCATCATCAACTTCGTCTTGAGGCATTCTAAAGGTTTTTGGTCTCAGAAACTTTTTGGTAATTTGGGATGTAGATTACGATGCTGGTGCCCGATTGCTTCTATCTGGTCTTCATGGGCTTCCACCAGGCCCCGGTGAACAAGCTGCTCATCATCAATGTCATCTTCACCCCAAGCATAAGGGGCCTTGCCCCTGTATGAAGTGGATGAAATTATTATATAGTGGGTTATAATAATAACCCAAAAAGTATCTCTTATCTTCTGTTTATTTGCAATTGAAGTGGGGGAAATTTTATTCAGCTTTAATTGAATTTTACTTGCGACTGAAGTGGATGAAATTTTTTTATAGCACAAAATAGGTTTTTTACCTTAGATTGTGAATTTTGTACACAGTAAAAATTATTGCCAGTCCAATGTAAACATGGATGAATTAATGATAAGAGAGCACCCTATCTTTTTTGGCAATTGATTTGGTAAATTGTAGTTGCTCCCAAAGTTTGCACAATTTAGTAAACCCATTAGTTGAAATATAATTTTCAAAAAAAATTAGGATTCAAATGTTTGTCAATTTTTTTCAAAATATTATATGTATGTAGAATTAGACTAGAGGATATCTTTTATAATTAATCGAAATAAATTGCAATGGCAGTAGGTAACAGAGTCAGTAAAAAAATATTTTAATGCCTATTTTAAAAAATATTTTCACATTTTAATTGGTCATTTGGTCAGGTGCTCTCTTCTCATTAATTAATCCATGTTTACATTGGACTGGCAATAATTTTTACTGTGTACAAAATTCACAATCTAAGGTAAAAAACCTATTTTGTGCTATAAAAAAATTTCATCCACTTCAGTCGCAAGTAAAATTCAATTAAAGCTGAATAAAATTTCCCCCACTTCAATTGCAAATAAACAGAAGATAAGAGATACTTTTTGGGTTATTATTATAACCCACTATATAATAATATTTATTGGGAGGTTGTGAGGTAGCTTCGAAGTTACATATGTTGAAAAACATGACAAATTTGATGCCATTTATAATCTCACCGCTTCCCTTTTTTTTCGCTTATATTAGCTTATTTTTCTCCCCCTTGAAAAAATTTTTTCTAGGAGGAGAAACCCCCTCCCACTCTTTTTATATGCCAAAAAACCCACAACCAAAACACCTATTTTCTAGCACACTCTTCCTCTCTCAACCCCCCCCCAAACTCCCCCTCCCTTCCCTTTTTCTTCCCCCGCCCCCAAAAAAAACTCTCCCCCCTCCCCTCTTTCTTCCCTCCCCTCCCCCTCCCCCCCTCCCTCCCCTCGCCGCTTCTCCGCGCCTCCCCCCCCCCCCCCCCCCCCCGCCACCCCCCCCCCCTCCCCCCCCCCCCAAGACACACCGAACTCACCACCAACCCAAACCACCCACCCCATGGAACGCACTCCAAAATCATGCCGCAAAATGTTGTTTTTTAAAATGTGGCTCAGCGTCACTATGCTAACAGCGTAAGCCAAAGAGTGACTATATTTTTGGTGTTTTAAACTAAGCCTTAGATTTTTGGAAAAAATCTGTGTTGCGCAAAGTTTTGGCATCATGCAGCTTTGTGATAAGAAAGCATAAATTTCTCTTTTTCCAAACCTGTCGCTGCTGCTGTCGATGAGCCACGGCCTCCATTCGGCCCTGCCACTTCTTGGACTTCTGGGCCTTCAGCTTCTCCTTGGCTGCCAGCGATTTGCGCAACAGCTGCGGATTGTCCTACAGCCCATGTCACCCTCCTTTTCCACCCGCCAAACAGACCCAGTCCATATTCCTTTATCTATTCCTCAAACACCAATTAAGAACAAACCAATGCCAGCATGGCTGCTAATGAGCCAATGGACGAGAAATAACTGATGCACCGAACCTTGACTTTGACGCCTTGCGAGCGCTGCAGGGCGGCGTCCCATTTGATGTTCTTCCTCAGCTGGGCCGCCTTCTCCGTCTCTCCGTCAGCTTCCAGACTTGCAATCTTCTCCTCCTGTGCCTCCACCTAAAGACGTACTTCTCTTTTACCGCCAAAATAGGAATGAAAGTGAAAGAAAGCGAATAGAAACACCTAAGTACTTCGACAATAAAATAGAATTGGCTCTTAAATCTAGTTTTACAAATTTGTGCTAGGCTCAACAATTTGCGGTCGAATAACCTTCTGCAGAAGCCGTTTGTAGTCCTTGCCCTGGAGGGCGGCGGCGCCGCGTTTCTTGGCCTTCTTGCCCTCCTCCCCTTGCACCTTGTTCAGGTGCGGGTTGGCCGAGACCGCGAAGTCGAACTTCGTGAACACCACCTCTCCTGACTCATTTCTAAAATCAAGCCTCTTGCCTCATTAGATCCGACAATTCGACTGCCTACTTGAGCGGCTCCACTTTCGGTTTCTTGGCAGGGCTGGGGGCGGACTTTGGACTACTGCTTGTGCTTGCCTTTTCCGCGGCCACCGAAGCTTTGGCCTGGGACAATTTCGAATGGAGTAGCGGAATAGGGGGGCAAAGAGGGAAACCATTTTCTTCTCCTCCGTCTTGCGCTGTTTGAGCTTGAGCTTGCTGAGCTTGCGTTTGAGGCGCTGCTTTTCTTGGGCCTCGAGTCCGTCCGGTGCCTTTCGAGCCCCTGTCATTAATTGCCTCATCGATGGAGAGAAAGGAGCAGGTATTCCCGACCCCCCGGGTACAGCCCCCCGGGGGCTGTGTTTTTGCAGCCCCCCGGGGGCTGTGTTTTTGCAGCCCCCCGGGGGCTGTGTTTTTGAAGCCCCCCGGGGGCTGTGTTTTTGAATCCCCCCGGGGGCTGTGTTTTTGAAGCCCCCCCGGGGGATTGCTCTAATCGCTTATCATATTGTTTTTGAAGCTTGAAGAATTGTTTTTCTACATTCATCACAGCATAACAAGGCAGTACAGCATCGTCATTGCAATATATGGAGTAGTCTGGAAGAAGTAAAACTTTTGGCGTTGTCAAAATGGCAGCGACGGTTTCTAGTCAAGAGTGAGTGGCCTGAAATTGGATGGTGTGGATGAGTGGGCTAGAAGAAGAAGGCCTGGGAAAGTACCTGGCGGCAAGAGTGGCAACGGAAGATGGTGCTGGAGCAAAGTTGTGTTGAGGAGAGACCAGTGCAGTCGGGGTGCTGATGAATCCAGCGGGAGCAATAATCACAGCCAACCCAAGAGACAGTCTTCTTCTTTTCCTTCCCGCCTTGCGGCCGCCCATTCCACTAGCCGCAGCAGTTGCTGGTGACAAGGATACGCTGGAGCTCCTTTGCATTTGCTTGCTTTTTCTGTGTCGAAGTCCAGCTCTCACCACCCTGTTTTCAACCACTTCTATTCCCAGTGTAAAGGAAACTGGATGAAGATGTACAGGAGCCAGTGTGCCTTGCTTGATGGCCTGAGCAATGAAGGAGGAGGCGAGGTGGTTGGAGTAGGAGCGATAGTGGGGATCCAGGCCTCTGGCAGCATCCAGGGCGAAGACGCAGGCCAGATAGCCACATCGCCAGCCGTCCCTCTGCAGGCTGGGACAGTAGATGCGAGCCAGGACAGAGTCCTCTCCAGCCTCCACCTCTCCTCTTCCCGCCTCCAAGACACTCGCCACTCCTCGCAGGAAGTGTGGCGGATATGACACCCTTGGATCATTGAAGCTTTTTGTGAGAGCAGAGTTTAGGAGAAGAAACCAACAGTGGGCTTGATGCTGGCAGGGAATCGAGGACAAAGACTGCATCCTGGTCGATGTGAGGGAGGTAGGCTGCACAAGCCCAGTGCCCTGTTCCAGAGGCTGAGGAGAGGAGGATTTGGATGGCTGTGCGAGGCTTGGTAGAGCGCAGACATCGCCCTTGCCCTGGCCCAGGCTCGGACAATTGAGCTGCTTCTGTGGCCGCAACTTCCGCTAAAAGCGCAACAATGGCCTATGGGATAGAGCAAGAGATGGAAGGAATGACCTGGAGCACGGAGACCTTGGACCTCAGGGAAGGCAGCAGTGAGCAGGGCTTGGAAGCTGGCTATATCCTCATCTTCCAGGAGATAGCCGTCATCTCCCAGCTCTTTCCGCTGCTCTTCTAGTACTCGCTCGCCTAGAAAAGACAATTTCAGAGAGGAAGTGAATGCAACGAGTGGCAAAGAAAAGAAACCAATGGCGGGTGCAGATGATGAAGGTGGTGGAGGCAGTGGAGGCGTTGGTGGGTGGGATGGTGGTGAAGGAGAACTGCGTGGAGAAGCAAACTGTGTGCGGCTTGATGCTGAGCTTGCTGTGCTCTCCATTTGCACAAGGGGTGGTGCCTGGGCTCCTTCCACAGCCGCTTCCGAATCGCAGCTCCCCATCTCTACTCCAAGCAGGACAGGCTCTCCCACTTTTTTGGCCTAGTAAGCGTTAGTTGAGGTCTTGTTGTCAAAGCGCAGGTGAAAACCTTTGGGGCAGGTTCTAGGAATTGGTCTGGGTCAAGGCCATGGTGCCTGTATGCCGATTCCACAATGCTCACGAGGGCACGCCGAAACTCCTCTGCATGCAGCTGCCATAAAATGCCAGTTCAGCAAAAGAAAATAAAAAATGAACCAGGCTTTTGGAGCTGGAGCTCTGAAGCATGGGAAGGAGTGCGGAAGGGAAGCTGGCTGGGCCACCAGGTGGGTGCTGAGGCATTGAACTTGGGTTCGCTGGGCTTTGTGCCAGGTGCGTTGTACTTGGGTCGCTTGCCCTTGAAGGACATGGCGAGGGTGTCGTGCACCAAGGCGCGAAGGCCAGACTTGCCCCAGACCGGCCTCTTCCGCCAGCCCTCTGGTAGGCGGTGCAGGTAGCTGAAGAAATGCGCTTGTATTCCTACTTTTTCATGCTCCATTTGAAAAACCTGCTTTCCCGATCACAGGCAGAAGAGCTGGGAGGAGGGGCGCAGTCCAACAGGGCAGACTCCAGGTTGCAGCTTCGCGTGGCTTCCACGAACGCCTTGGACCCTCTCATCTTAAAGTTGCTCCCAATAAAATGTCAAGATTGTCCCAGGGATTGGTTGATAAATCAAACTTCCAGCTGGCCTCGTGCGTTGGTCCAGCCGAAGCCAAACTCCACTTGAGCTCCACTCGCCAACATCACTTCTTGGACTTTTCGCAGCTGCCTCAAATCCAAAGCTAAGCACGATTTATCTATATGTCACTTTCTAAGGCTCCACTTTGATGGTGCGGATGCGGGAGTGCTGCATGTGGTTCCTGGCCTGCTGGTAAGCCACAATCTTCTCATCCGCTACCTCGCCGCATTCAAGGAAGGAGCCATGCCTCTCTCTCAATTCTATCGGTTTTCTATTGAGTCCCTCTTTTTTTTGCACTCAATTAGTGCCTTTGCAGAAGTCTGGCATCAGAGCGAGACTTGTCGCAAGGAACAGACGACAGAGGGCTGATGAACCTGAAGCAGTGGCTGCAGTGCTGGGAAGCCTTTGTGGATCTCCTGGACGTCGCCGCCTTCTACAAGCCCTGCCAACACTGTGGACCCACACCTCCCATCATCATTATTGACGGGCACAGTGAGCTCCACTTTCTTCACCATTCTGAGTCTACTATCGCTTTTGAACAGACCTCGGATTCCGCAAGAATGCGTGGAGCAGCAACCCCCAGCTTCAGGAAGAAGGCCTTGGCAACTTACCAGCCCCAGTGACTGGAACTGAGCATTCACAGCGAGTTCTTCTCTCCCGCCCATCATCCCGCAAATTACTTCTCCAGGTTGTCATCTAGTAGTGCTGCTATATGACCAATGATGATGATTGTGCAGTATGTCGCAACGGCGGAAACGGAGTGTGGAGCTCTATCCAATGACGATTTTGGGAAGCTACTGAAGAGCGTGGAGTCCGTGAAGGAGCTGCAGGACTTCCTCCTCTCGCTTCATCCGGAGCCAAGAAGTCCTCGCCTCTCCTGCCCAAAACCAGCAGCTCCTCTACTTCGCCAATTAGCAAAGTAATCATATTCCATCTATTTCCTCATTATGACCAACTCATTTGCACAGGAACTCTCCCATCGCATCGATGTGGCCAAGTACAGGCAAGGACGCTTTGCAACCGCTGCTGGATGGAGCCAACCTGTGCAAGCCGATGATGAGGAAAGAGCAGGAGGCAGCGCGACGGAAATCTCCAGTCATGCTCCACCTCCTCACCCCTCTCCTCCAGCTGGAGGGCAGCCACATCTCTGCGCCTCTTCGCCACCTCCTCCACAAGCTCAAACAGGTCTCTGCTGCCGCCTTCGCCCTGCCTTCCAGGTACTACCTACCATCTTTCCACAGCTGCTTATCTTCATTTGTTAACTGTGCCCTTTGTAGGAACTTTGCCGCCTACCCCAAAGCTGGCAAAGAGGAGATGAGCTTCTTCCCAACCCTGCCAAAGCTACGAGGCATTCCACCCTACCACGCAGGCAATGCTCGGCCGATGGAGAAGGACTGTGGGAAGGTGTTTGGGAACCATCCTAGCCTTAGCCCAGGACTGTTGAGCTACCAGTGCAGCCATGGCGTCATATACGGCATTCAGATGCTCTCCAGCCCCGAGTCTGTCCGTCACATCTTCTCCACCCTCTTCTCCCGATTTGCAAAGGCTCCTGAGCTGGTCATCTACGACCATGCCTGCGCCCTCCATCGCTACTTCCTCAATCGAGAGCCCAACTTCTTCCGCAAAACAACCATCACCTCTGATCACTTCCACCGAAAAAACCACACTGCCTGCAATGCTGGCTATGACTTGGACTTCTACCCAAAGTATGCCCAGGTCACCAGCGAGTGGGCTGAAATCAACAACTCCCGGCTAAAGAAGCTCTCACCTTCCCTCTCTTACATGTCTCCACCAAAGTTTTTTCAAAGTCTCCTTCTATTTGTTTGCCTCTATAATGGTCGACAGTAAAATATGATTTCGAAAAACAATGCAATAAGCGTAGTCTATACATCCGATATGGCCTCAAACCAAAGGCCCCCGGGGGGCTTCAAAAACACAGCCCCCGGGGGGCTTCAAAAATACAGCCCCCGGGGGGCTGCAAAAACACAGCCCCCGGGGGGCTGTACCCGGGGGGTCGGGAATGCCTCGAAAGGAGGCTGGAGGTTTGAGGAACCTCGCAAGGTCTTCAGCCTGCTCTGCAGCTTCTCCAAGGCCAGAGCTCGATCAATGCTGGTGGCCACAAACGGTACAACTCCATTGGCCTCCTTCTCCACCTCCTCAGTCTCTTTGCCCTTGGCTCGATTCAACTTCATGGCCATCCTCCAGTTCCAGTCGTTGCTCAAGCTTTTGCAACAAACTTGAGAGGAGATGAACTTCCGCTCCCCGCGTTTCTTCCCAGTTCCCGGCTCCGTCTTGACCTCTGGCTCCGTTTTCAACTCTCCCTTAGGCTGGGCCTGGGGTGGGAGGGGGCGATTGGCCGGCGCAGTGCCAGTGCTGGCCATCCAGGTCCAGATCTGCAGCCAGTGGCGGGATTTACCATTTCCATTTTAGGCTATCAATTTAGATTTTAAAAAATAAAATATAGAAAATTCAGAAAATAAATTTGGAAAATTCAGCAAATTAAATTTGGAATTTTCAGAAAACTACATTAAGAAAGTTTAAAAAATTTAAAAACTAAGAAATGACTCGAATCATCGATTTTCTGAAAAGACATGGCTTCATTGGGTGAAACGAAAAAGCCGTTGACTCGTTGATGCACTGAAATTCTCAATGCCTCTTGGAGATTGAACAGATTGAACACCAGCACTGTGCACTACTTCTGTGACAATGGATCCAGGAAGTAAACAGAGAACCTGAGTGACGGTCTGCGGGATTTCAGCCCGTCGCCGAGCCATGGCTGCCCGGTCCTTTCTGGGCAGATGAAGTCGCTGTTCTGCGATTGTCCCTCTCCGTATCAACTTTAGAGAAGCGGAAAGAGCTTAGAGAACTTTGCGAGAGACTGGCATCCACGACGTCCTGTTTGTGGCTGCGCAGCTTCTCCCAGGCCTCCTCATCGAAGCCCCACAGGGCCGGCGGCACCATGTCGATTATCTAAAGATCAATGAATCGTTCTTTTCGAACAAAGCATTGATGGATACATAGATAAAAGAGCTACCAGCTTTCATAATATAGATGGTAAAACAAGCGATTCTGAGTCAAAATGACTTGATGCGCTTATTCTGATGGTTTTATTATGTTAAATGTGCTAGGGTATATTTATGAATGAAACATTGGGGGAATGATTTGTAATATTTCGAACTATCAACGAAAAGCATAGTGAAAGCCAACCAATGTGCATTCATTGAACTGAGTTTGGATATGTTTACATAAGCAAAACTTATCAGTGAAGTTTTGCCAGTTCTCAGCTCATCTGTTGCGACCTCTGGAGGTGATTGAGCTGAGCAGCCAGTGTAGCTAGTAGGTCTGCGGCAGGCTGAGGGTTAAAATGGCTGGCTGCGGTTGGTTGGCTGGCCCCTGACGGCTCCTCCTTGTCTTCTCCCTCACTTTCCGCTTCTTGGGCTAGGCAACCAGAACACGTCCACTGCTTTCTGAGCCCATCTTTGCGCATTTTCTTGAACTCCTCCAGTGAGAGCCCAATGCAGTCCACATGAAAGAGTCGACCGCAGCCCGGCCGGACAACACATTCCAGCCCCAGATTGGTAATTTTGCCCCGTCCTCCTTTGGGACTCGAGCGAATTCAAGAATTTAGAATCATAGGTAATCATAGATAAGCTGCAATTATAGATATTATCACAGCCAATCAATCAAATTTAAGTTATTTCATTAGAAACAATAAAATTAATAAGTGAAATATTTGACATGTAAGTACAGGCACCAAAACCCGCGGACCAGTTCAGGCGCCTTAGCGAATCTCCTTCAAACGCTAGGTTAAAACTGACTGCAGATCTGAACGGATTAGATTCTTCGCCAGTTTTGAGAAAAAACCGGGCTCAAAAAGGTGAAAAAATGACATAGAACTAGTCGACAACAAATAGGCACTTCAGAACTGCTGAAATAGCCGCATCAGGGCCTCCACTTTTAAAATGCTTGTCTTACCATCTATTATAATATATCTGGTACCATCGGCAGGCCAAATGTGGTCTCTTTTCTCCAAAATTTTGAATTGCCTCGAGTAAAAAGTCAAGGAAATACAATTTCTACTAGTGGAATCTGCTGCTTGGACAGTTGCATTTTGTTTTTGGCGCGCAGTTCAGTGTCTCTTTCCATGCGCGCCCAAAACAAAATGCAGATGACGCAGCAGATTCCACTAGTAGAAATTGTATTTCCTTGACTTTTTACTCGAGGCAATTCAAAATTTTGGAGAAAAGAGACCACATTTGGCCTGCCGATGGTACCAGATATTTCTTCCACTTTTAACATATTATATAACGTATAAATACAAATTTTATATTTTTGGTTATTTTTTAGTAACGATTTTATTGGATAAATGAATAAAAAATAAACAAAACTTATTTAAATAAACTTTTTTTAATAAAAATAACAAAAAGAAAACATTTGAAAGAACAATGCAAATATATTGGCCAATTAAATTTTTTTTGGGAATTTCTCTTGGGTTACAAATTTTTTGGGGATTTTTTTTGGTTCTTGGGTTCTTGGCAATCGATATTTGGAAGAAAAGAGCTTTTATTTAGGCCTGCCGAGGGTACCAATAATTTTCTCAACTTAAAATACACAAAAATTAAAGTGAATCCATGAGAAGGATTCGAACCTCCAAGATTCATTCAGCAGTCCAATCGCCTGCACCACTACACCACTGGTGCATATGACTTCTTAGTGTAACTGAAAAGCTAAATACATGAGGCCTAGGGACCCGGGGAAGGAGGTTGGGGGGGGGGGAAATGAATACCTACTATCGTCCATTGAATAGATGCGGAGAAGAAGAAGAAGAAGAAGAAGAAGAAGAAGGAGAAGGAGGAGGAGTTCGGACAAATGGTTTTGAGTGATTTTCTAATGATTGCTGCAAGTTTTGGGCGATTTCTCGCGAGTTTTGGACAATTTGATGATGCTCTTTCCAATGGCAAAAGAATCAGAACGATTGGATTCTTCTGAGAGGAGCAGGAGCCTTATCAATTTTAAGATCTAGCAATAACCCCGAAAACGTACACCTGGGTCGAAAAGAGGGGCTGGGCGCTGACACTTCGCTAACGCTCGCTCGCGCCAGCCCAATACAATGAATTCATTTATCTATGATGGATAGGGCACCTTGCTGATTTCGACGCTCTCGGCAAGCGCCAGGTCCCAGTCCGCCTGTTCCAACCCATTCGGAGCGCTGGTGATGGGGCAATTATTGGGGCACATCCTGGGGAGAGGCATTTTGAGGCAAGCCTCACCTGTGGGAGTTGGGAGGCTGCTTCTTGGGGGCGGGACGACCGGCGAGCTTCCGCCGCAGCTTGGCACTGCGAGCTTTCTTCATGCTTTCAATTGAGGAGCAGAATTGCAATCGATTGTCATAAACTCGAAAAAAAGTTTCGCTGTCTAAAAAGGGCTCGGCTTTGTTTTGGAGGAAAGAAGTTGAAGTGCTGCGTCTGTAAGCGTTTTGCAATGCAAGGCACCCGTTTCTGATATTGCAACTGCGCAGTTTTCACACTGGCATTTTATCAAGCAAGCAGAGCGAAATCTTGCAAACGAGCCGATCAAACATTGTTTTTGTCATGTTGTGATTTTGTCAGTTGATCGCAAAGAAATAATTTGGCAACTGGCAGGACAGTGCAAATTCGTCGCTCCAATAAATTAGCAGACTAAAACTCACCCTGCACATTGAGCAAGGATGCTGGGTGAACGGAACAATGCGTCTTGGAAAAGGGTCGCAGTTTGAGGTACAAATGAAGCTGAGGTCATCACATGCCAGAATAGGCAGGGCCTCCGCCGCCCTCGGGGCAGACCCAATTGATGTTGGCGGTGGGGTCCTTGATGTCGCAGGTCTTGCAGTGGATGCAGTTCTGGGCGTTGATCTGCAGCCGCTGCTCCCAAGCCGCCCCGCCCTCCACCTCCACGTACTCGTAGACCCCGGCTGGGCAGAAGCGGGCCTCCGGACCCCCGAACACCGGCAGGTTCACCCTCTCTTCAAGCCCAGTTGCTTTTTGCTCTTTTCTTATCAAAAGCAGCCCTACGGGGTGGAAGATAGGGATATAAGGGCAGGCGTTGACAAATAGAGTTGACAAATAGTGATAGAAGGGAAAAATGTGATTGTAGAATATGAGAGGTACAAAGCTAGACAAGAAGGGGAAGGAAATAAAAGTACCTCCAAACCACCTACTTATCTAAAGCAGGCCTACTGGGATGGAAGAGAGGGATTTGTGGGGCAAGAGTTGAAAGAAAATATGCTAGACAGGGAAAAAGGTGATCAAAGAATATGAAAGGTAGAAAAAGAGGGAGAGGGAAAGAAAAGGCAACCGGGCTTAGTGTCGTCGAGAAGTGTGAGATGGGCAGGCTGGTCGCCCTCGTGGTTGGTGCCCGTGAGAGCCACAGAGGAGAGCAGATCGAAGGTCAGTTTCCCGTCCGGCTTCGGGTACTCTATGGGCTCGTACTCACTAGCCTTCCCCGTCTTCCTATGGTCCGCTCCTTCAAGCCTCTGTCATTCAATCCCCCCAGTCTCAGAAGAAGTGGAGTCGGAAACCCCCATGGGACAGGGTCCAGGGCTCCTTGCCGCGGCCGAAGATGTAGAAGACGCCGGTGTAGGCAAAGCCCCCGTAGAGGCCCAGAGCGGAGTTGAATGAGGGACGCACGTTGCGCGCTTTCTTGAGGTCCGCCCACACGAAGCTCCCTTCCACCTTCTCCGGGAAACTGCTCGGGTAGAGGCCTCAAAGGCGCCGACTTTAATTTGATGTATTCGGGTAAATAAATTATGAGAATAGTAATGAACTTAACCCTGCTGTTGGTTAAGAAGACCAAAAGAAATCTGGGAGCTATTCTTTGAGTTTTGTTTGAAAACGAACAACAAACAAAAAACAGAAAACGACCAACGGGAACGTATGCTTTGAGTTTGGCTAAAAACAACGGTTTGAAAGCTGTCTATTCTTTCAGTTCTGCCTCTTCTTTGGGCGTTTTGTGTGTTGTTGGTTTGTATGGGCGCCCTCCAAGCCTACCCGTGCTAGTGCCTATTTTTGCGTGAGCCACTTTCTTTCCAGCACACTTTTAGCAGGCTTGCATGTTTGGTTATTCAGGATTTTATTGAAATGGAAAAGATTAGAAAAGACAGCATAAGTTTGTTTTCTGCTATATTAGGATGCTGGAAAATACTGCATTTGAAGATTATGTTGCTGCTGGAGCTGGTCTATGATAAGCGTGAGGAGCTATACTCTGGACAGCTCGGAAAGCGGCTGAGTAGCGGGCAGGTTATAACAAAAAAAATGACACATTAAATGGGCAGGTTATAACAAATTCTTTTAACCAAAAAAAAATTGGAAAGTTTGAAATATTTAGGAAAAGTGTGCTCACAACCAAAAGTCTGGTCAAGACCAAAAGATCAAGACAAGCCTGAGCCTGGACAGCCCCAATGGTCTTTTCTTCTAGATTTTGCCAAACAATTCCTTCATCTTAACAATTTTAGGGCCGCAGAAGCTGCTCGCGGTGATGGCGATGAGGCTGCTCCCATCCGAGCAATCGATGCTCAGCAAGTCATTGTTCAGTACTTTGCCCAGTGATGCTGTTGCTGCATTCACTAAGCGTATGCTGTACCTAATTGGCTCTTCTGAAACAGATGGGCGGAAGAAGTGATTTGGCTCTTAGTAAAAGGTTGAAGGTTTGCAGCAAAGTTTAAAAACACTACCATCCAAAGTTTCTAAGTCACAGCCTAAGCTAAACTTATGGTTTAAGCCAGAAAAAACGAACAAAAACCGAGGTAGGGCTGTTCGGTCTGTTCGTTGTTCGTTTTCCGTTTGTTGTTCGTTTTTTTGCAAAAAACGGTTAAAAAACGGTTTTTTGTTGTTTGTTTCTTGTTTTAAGCTCAAAGAATACGATCTCATGTTTGTTGTTTGTTCGTTTGTTGTTTGGGCTCTGCTCAAAGAATAGGTTCCTTTCCAAACAGTTTCCAAACCATTTCCAAACGGTTTTATCAGCTCAAAGAATAGGTCCCTGGAAACTATAAATGTAAAGATTCTGGAAACAATTTTGAGCAGCCAACTCAATTATTGCTAAATCTTTGACTAATTGAGAGTTAAAAATGCAATAAAATTAATGAAACACTCAGCTGTGATCATAATTTAATGACTGGTGGAGGTGGGGTGGGTAACAGCAGTCAACTACGGAAGTGGCTCCTTCCTATCTTAGTAGGGAGATGTAGGCTGGAAACCTTTGGTAGCAGACTCTTCCTCTTTCTGGATGGCCTCCACGGCAGCTTCAGCGCCCAGCATGCCAGTCTTCATGGCGTAGTGGACGCCCTTCAGCTTCGGCACGTTCAGGAAACCAGCAGTGCAGCCCACCAAACACCCTCCTGGGAATGCCAGTTGCGGAATGCTCTGCAACCAGGCCACATTTGAACAAAAAAAGTGACAGAATAAATAGAATAAATAGAAATAAGAAATAGATAGAAAAAAATATATTAATATTTAAAAATAATTAAATAAAATAATAAATAAATAGAAATAATAAATAGAATAAAAAGAGTATAAAACGATACAGAAAAAAAGGATGGGACTAGAATAAAAAGGAGCAGATAGAATGAACCTGAAAGCCGCCTTCATTGAGCGCTCTGGCCCCATAGCCAATCCTTTCGCCGCCTTCTATCTGCTTGCGGATGGAAGGGTGCAGTTTGAACCTCTGCAACTGATCAGATGCCGCAGGACAGCTTCAAGAGCTTGGTAGAGAACCTGGAGCTCCTTGAAAGGATTGAGGTGGGGATTTTTGTAGTCCAGCGCGATGACGACACCGAGGGACACAAGTCGCTGGTCTCCATCCTGAAGGTGGTAGATCCAGGAGCCTCCATAGGTCGACTTGTCCTGCACCAGTCTCCAGTCAGCTTTAGAGCTTGCCACGGTTCTGGCTCAAACCATAGGATAGCCAGCCGCATGGTGCACGTAGCCGGGTCGATGCACCTCCTCCGGGACTTCCCACAGCTCCTGAGAGAAGCAGTACTCAAACAAAGACGAACAGCCTAGGAAATTGCACCTTGAGACCGATGGCAAAGGACATGGGCTCGCAGTTTTGGCGCAGGTCCAACTTCTGGCTCAGCATCTTCGTGAGGTGGCCGCGACAGCCCTCCGCGAAAATCGTCACCTCAAGTTTACATCTTCCTTCAGCTGAGGTCAGGCTCTTGGGAGGCAGGATGCAAAACCTTGGATCGAAGCTCCATGCCTCGCTCGAAGGTGTCCTTGGGGGCGCCGTCCTTGGCGATGCCGACGTCGTTGGTGGCGACGCCCACCACCGACCCGTCCGCCTCGTCGTAGAGGACCTCGGAGCCCGCGTAGCCCGCGTAAACCTCCACTCCCATTGATTCTGCTTGCTCCCCCAGCCACTTCACCACCTTCCCAAGCCTGCAGTCAAGTATTAGGAGTGAAGTCCATTGGAAAAAACAACCCATCAAATGCCTAATATGCGGGTTGTAAATATGGCATGTAAATTGGGCTTGCGCGAGCGGAGCGTTAGCGGAGCGGTAGCGCCAAGCCCCTCTTATCGAGCAACACAACCAATTGCAGCTTTCCCAAAGTTTGGCAGGCTGTAGCTCGTCACACAGACGTCGGAGAGCGCTGCAAATAGGCTCAATCGACGCGCCGTGGTCGAATTGTGGGGGTCCTCTTTGGACAAAAATTTTTTAGTGCCTTATTAAAAAAGTTATTTCAAAAAAACTTTTTTAAAAAAATGTCCGGTGTCCGGGCGCACACCGACCGTCCGACCGTCCGTCCGTCCGTCCGCAGTGTTGCAGACACTTTGGCTGCTTCTGGGGCGGAGATCTCAACGGTTCTAGGGTAAATCGGGCCAAAAAAGTATCAAGGCACCTCTATTTTGGGCATTTTCCGCGTTTTTTAGGTCGAAACATCAACTTTTTGGGTAAAAATTCAGTTTTTTGGGGGTTTTTTGCATGTTTTTCAATTCCAGCTCTATATTTATGCCTTTTACAGGGTTTTTCGCCAAAATAGCAGGGCCATATAGGTAATTTTGAACGTAGATTACGATGGTGGCACCCGTTTGCTTCTACCTGGTCTGCGTGGTCTTCCACCAGGCCGTGGTGAACAAGCAGGTCATCATCAACTTCATCTTGAGGCATTGTAAATGGTTTTTGGTCTAAAAAAACAGCACCATATAGGTAACTTTGCGCGTAGAATACGATTGTGGCACCAGTTTACTTCTATTTGGTCTTCATGGGCTTCCACCAGGCCGTGGTGAACAAGCAGGTCATCACCAACTTCGTCTTGAGGCATTCTAAAGGGTTTTTGTGCCTACAAATAGCATCATATAGGTAATTTTGGACGTAGATTATGATCCTGGTAGCCCTTTGCTTCTAGCTGGTCTCCATGGGCTTGCACTAGGCCGTGGTGAACAAGCAGCCCATCATCAACTTCATCGGGAGGAATATTAAAGGGTTTTTGACCCTACAATTAGCATCATATAGGTAATTTGGGATGTAGATTATGGTATGTTTTTCATGGGCTTCCACCAGGCCGTGGTGAACAAGCAGCTGATCACCAACCCCATCTTCGTTTCCATGCATAGGGGCCTTGCCCCTGTATGAAGTGGATGAAATTATTATATAGTGGGTTATACTAACCCAAAAAGTATCTCTTATCTATATTTTACCTGCGATTGAAGTAGGGGAAATTTTTTTATTTAGCTTAATTTGAATTCTACTTGCAACTGAAGTGGATGAAATTTTTTCTTAGCAAAAAAATAAGTTTTATATCTTAGATTGTGAACTTTGTGCACTGTAAAACTATCGTCAGTCCAATGGAAAACTGGATTAATTAATGATAAGAGAGCACCTTACTTTAATGACAATTTATTTGGTCAAAATGTAGTTGGCTCCCAAATTTTGCAGACTTTACCCATTAGTTGAAATATAATTTTTTTTTTAAATTTTAAGTCCAAATTTTTGTCTATTTTTTGAAAACTATCATATGTAGGTGAAATTAAACTGAGGCATATTTTTTGTAGTCAATTGCAATTAATTGCAATGGAGATAGGTAGCAGAGTCAGTTAAAAATTTTTTGCTGTGCATATTTTTTAAAATGTTGCTACATTTTACTTTCTTTTGGGACCTCAGATTTCAAATACACTTATTAGTATTTTGGCCAGGTGCTCTCTTATCATTAATTAATCCAGTTTTACATTGGACTGACGATAGTTTTACAGTGCACAAAGTTCACAATCTAAGATATAAAACTTATTTTTTTGCTAAGAAAAAATTTCATCCACTTCAGTTGCAAGTAGAATTCAAATTAAGCTAAAAAAAAAATTTCCCCTACTTCAATCGCAGGTAAAATATAGATAAGAGATACTTTTTGGGTTAGTATAACCCACTATATAATAATAATATTATAAAACAATCTCAGTCCAGGCTGCAGTGTCCAACCACTTCATTCAATCCTAGATCTGCCAACCGAACGATATAGTTGCCGTGGTTCTGCATGGGGAAGCCGGGGAAGATGGGTATCTTGAGCTCGGACTTGGGCGTGAGGATGCCGAAGCCTTCCGAGGTCACTGCCTGCGTCACAGGACTCTGCAAGAGCAGCAGGTGAAGGATGAATAAGAAGGGCATGAGGGGGACTGACATCCATCTCCTTCCAGTCGGGCAGGAGCTGGTTGAGGGAGGTTGGGTCGATGACGGCGCCGGATAGAGTATGCGCCCCAGGCTCTGCGGCTTTCTCCAGCAGTGCCACTCGCAGCTCTCGCCCTAGCTCCGCCTGCACTCACTGGACATTTCAAATGAGGACAACGTGGGGCGAGGGGGGCGATATATTCGATTATAATTTTAAATCTGCTTTAAAATAATAATTTTAAAATCAAGATCTTCTCAATATTTTTTGCAATCAATTTCGTCAAAAATTGCTTCTGTCTGCAGGGCTGACGCATGAGGCAAAAATGCCAAACAACGCGTAAACTAGCCGTTGGCCTCCCTGCCCTGCCTATTGCTCCTCAGTGTGGCTTGACTGCAGGTTGCGATAGAGCTCTGTGTCTCGTCTATGCTATCTTGATCTTGTTATGGCTCAATTGTGAGAACAAAATTCAAGTTTTGTCTTCTACCACATGGCACATTAACTCCATAATGCATATAGACTACACCTCCATGACAGCCACCGCTGGAGAGCGTACACTTCTAAGTGTGAAATAGGTTGTGTTTAAGTTACAAATGGATTAAAACACAAACAGTTGTTGCAATTTTTCGCAACATGAGTCAATGTGCTGCTTCTCATTACAGAGAACCACCATTTTGGAGCATAATTGAAGAATTTTTAAATAAATTTTGGCAGGTCGTCGATTATAAATCTCAGAATGTATGAGCGATAAAGCAACCCCCAGAATAGAAGAGGAAAGAGGAAACGATCAGTCTGAACCTCCAGCTGTTTGGCGCGAATGGCGGCGGACATGCCTGCGGGGCCTCCGCCGACAATGACGATGTCGTACTCCTCCACATGCCGACTCATGTCCACATCTGCAGCCCAATAGGTCGAAGCCTTCCTCCGACAGCTAATTTAGCTCTAGTTGGTCATTGGGAAAGCTCTTGGGCTTCTAAATGGTGAGGCTCTGCTGAAGGGTCCTATTTGGAAAGTGAGTGAAGCTAGGGTTGTAAAAAGGGAGTCTTCAGATGTTTGGTTCATAAAATTTCACAGAGGGAACCTTTCCATCTGGGATCCTGCTCCCTTGGCTTGACGGTGTAGTGTGTGGTGGTCCAGTGCTGGCTGGCTGCTGAGGATAGCACCCGCCCGCTTCGAACTAGCAGGGGACGGGAGAGGTGCATGATTGACTGCAATGGATCAGCTGATCCTTGGACTTAAGGAGGTCGGTGTTGTGATATGGAGGCTCCCTCCCGCGTGTGTGTGGCAAAACAGAACATCAGCCCTGCCCCTCAATCAGCCCCAGCCCAGACCAGCACTGGCCTTCTTTCGCGCAGTTTTTAGCAGCTGATTTGCATACTCATTCTGCTTGCTTCAAGTGCAAGCTATTGTCCGGGAAACATAATCAGCAATTCTTTGGCAGAAATTAAGTTGAGTAGGATGGAGTCAGAAGTATGAATCTGGCCAGATGAAAAGAGAATCGATGATGTTTCTTTAATGGTCTCAAACTGGTGCTGCATTAGCGGTCCTTCAAGGAAGCCAAGCCAAGACCGGCCTACTGTAGTCCGGGTTGGAATGAAGAGTGAAAGGGAAAACGGGGGAACTCTAAGCGAGCTGGAATGCGCAGATGAAAGGGGCGGGCCGATGCGCGGGAGGGGGTGGAGCTTAGCTGAAGAAGGGGTGAGGTGGTGTGTTGCGAGGACTGGTTGAAGGGGGAGGGGGCTTGCTTGGCACACAAACTAGGCGAACACTCTAGTAGGCATCCCGCCATACACCCCTGCCCTGTCATCCTCCGAGAGTGCAAGTTGAGGCCGCCAGAGTCATCCATGGCCTAGTGTACGGGGATGGAGCAGACTGGAGGCGTGGGCCTGGCCCTGGTGCTGGTCACCATCGCCTTCTTCCGCCTCCTCCGCGGCCTGCTGGGGCAGACGGGGGTGCCGAGCGCCGTGGGGCAGAAGGGGGACGAATTCCGCGTGTTTCGCTACCGCAACCTCGTTGTATCCGCACACCACGCCGCCATCACCGGCGCCTGGGCTGCTGCTGTGTTGGCAATTTTATTTTTGGGGACCGCTTGTATTGCTCTGGCTTTGGCTAAGTTTGAAGCTTGTTTGGTGGGGAGTTTTGGGTAGATAGGGTAGTTAGGAAAAGCAGCGGATGTAGGGGCGGCTGGTGAAAGTTTCCGGACGATATGGAAATGCTTGGTGACAGAAAATCGATGCAGAGGCAGGGAAGGGCGGGGTTTTACGAAAACACGGCGGAAACGGGGAGAACCGCCTTTGCAATGCATGTAGGGTTTCCGCGGGGGCTGACTTCTCCCCTCTGCAGCTGGCCTAGGGGATCTGGTCTAGCTGAAAAGTTGGGGAGCCGAAAATAGGCGAAACTTGAGAAAGACAAATGCGATTGTAACATTACACTGCCCGCAAAATTATTGGGCAATAAAATGAAGGGGCTGTTGATGGGTGCACCTGCTGCCGTTAGCTGGGGTACATATTTCAGGTGCATAATATACCGGGAGGAAATGCGCGACAATTTCCTGCGCTTCACCAACTGGCCCACCTATGGCCTTGTCTGCTTCTCCACTGGTTCTGCTTCCATCCTTTTCTATTCCCATTCTAAGGCCTCATAAAACGCCCCATTGGAAGGCTACTTTCTCTACGACACCTTGGACATCCTGTTGGCGGGAAGGATGCGCGAAAAGTGGGACATCCTCGTCCACCACGGCGCTGTTACAGCCCTTCAGGGCTTGGTGTGGAACTGGAAAAGAGCCTTGAGAGAGCGCTTTGCAGATCCTAGGCTCCGCGGCGTACACAGTGGGTGCAGTGGACTGCATCGGCTATCACGCCGTCGCCATGCTCATCGAGATCAACACCCTCTTCCTGCACTCCAGAAAACTACTCCAGGTATGGCCTTTTTGCCTCAAATGGAGGTCTCTGCTGGACTGATATTAGTTTGAAGACTCAAATGGACTGATATTAGTTTGAGGGCTCAAATGGACTGATATTAGTTTGAGAACTCAAATCGACTGATATTCGTTTGAGGACTCAAATGGACACATTTTGGACTAAAGACTCATATGAACTGATATTTGTTCTGAGGTGAGCGGTGTGCTGGGTAGCAGTTGGGTGGTGCGCGTGAATCGATGGCTGAACCTGAGCACTTTCGTGGTCTTTCGCTTCATACCCCTGGGTCTGCTGGTGCAGGCTGCCTGGATAGAGGCTGTAAGGATTTTTATGACCTCCTCTTCATCCTAGGCCCTCTGCCTCCTCCCATCTCCTTATCGCTGCCGGAACAGCCTCTTCAAGCTCGCCGGCTATTGTCTTTAGAGGAGAGCAGGAAAATCCAGCATGGGCCTTTTCCCTTTTTCACTCTCAAAATTGAGGTAGACCTTTTCAACGGGATCAAAATTGATTGGCCCTTTTTTTAGATGCAATTTTCCTGATGGAATGCTTGAAAACAGACGATTTTATGCTATGTTATAATTTCCCGAAATTACAGTCTCATTTTAGAAAAAACCAATTTCATTGTACTTTGAGATTTAAAATCCCATCTTTAAACTAAACTATGTTCAAAAATTACGCTCATGTCCCAAAATTCTCGCGTTTTAAAAAACCTTGCAAAATGCCAGGCCCGTCTGCCTCCAGCCTTCCTGAGCTTCTTCAGCGGGGCCATGCTCATCCTGTGCGTGGTGAACGTGATCCTCTTCTGGCGCCTCATCAGAGCCGACGTCAAGTGGCTCCGCAGCTCTGCCGCCACCCTCACCAGGCTAGTCCTCCCTCCTCCTCCTCCCAGCCACCAATTGACAGCCTCTTCCACCTTGAAGAGGCCACTCGAAGACGGAGAGCCTGGGCGGCGTCTGCGGCTCCCTCAACCTCTTCGAGGACAACCCCGGCGAGATCTCCTACGCCGACCTTCGCACTGCGCCCACGCTCATATCATTCTCACACTCCAACGGCCAGGCTCGCAGGAGGAAGCAGCTGGACTGAATGGGAGAAGCAGAAATAACTCAAAGTTGGCCCGCTTCACTTCCAGACTTTTGTCTGGCCTTCTCTGCTGCAGAGTTTTTGAAGATAGATTAGCTAAATTGATGAGCAGCTTTTTTATGCTTCCATTTTGATGTGCGATGTGAGCACGCTTATGATCTGCATTCCTACAATCTGGCTAGCTACACTTTGGAGCAGCATTGTGCTAGCATTCAGCTTCCATGCTTTGCTTCCATGACATCTGGTGAGGATCTATTGATGCTTAATGACATTTTGGACATAATTTGGTCTGAAAGGTTACGTTTGTGATGTTTTCAAGATCTTTTATCTGATGAATGAATCTGTCGCTCTGTGATAGCATCCATTAGCATACTCTATTTACATTCTTGCTTTGCTGGCTCACTTGCATTTGCGCTCGGGTGCGAGAATGTTTTCAAAAATCCCCAAAAGCTGACACCTTTGCAGAGACAGCCACTGGACCAGAATCCTGAGTGCAAACAGACAGAAAGGAGAGCAGCGCCAAGAAGGCAGGGGGCTGAGAGGAAGGTGAAGGGTCTGGGAGGCATTGGGTAGGTACGAGGAGGGTTGTGGCTGGGAGGAGAAAAGAGGCCTCCCATTGAAGCAGATGTCAGCTGGGGCCAGTGTTGCTGGGGCAACAGGGCAGGGGCACAGCCGACCTCCATCCATGGCAGGCGGCAATCAATTGACGGTTGAGGCTATGCACCCGGAAGAGCCCGCCATCGTCCACTACCCCAAGGTTGTCCGGCTATTTGTTGCTATAGGTGAATTTATTCTGGGATACCAAACCTGGCTTTGGCTTGGACTTAGGTTTAGACTTAGGATTAGACTTAGGCACAGCATACTAGAAACTGCGTAGGCATGTGAAGCCTAAAAGCTGGACTCAAACATGACCAATTAGTAAATGTACTCATAGTAAAAAATTGCCCGCTTTCCTTCTGCAGAGATTGGGTAGTTGACAAAGTGGAAGTGTGCCTTTGAAGTCTGAGGCGAGGCGGAAGTGCTCCTTCCGGCCGAAGGACTTCAGCTCGGACGTCTTGGAACTGGCCGAGAGGCGTTCCAAAGGCGACAATTGCGATCGGTTTCTTCTGCCACATAGATTTTGTCTAAAGGCCATTAAATTTCATTGAGATGTAATTTAAGGACGCTGACGGGGAAGGTGATTTTGATTGGAGACGTGGGCGTAGGCAAGACTTCGATTCTGAATCGGTGTTTTTGTCGGTTTGGGGGAAAAGTTGCCTTGTCAAGGATTTGTTGCAGATTCTGCAACAACGCTTTCACTTGCGACTACAAAGCGACGATTGGTGTGGACTTTGAAGTGGAGCAGTTTCGCATTCTAGACTGCCCCTTCCATCTGGAAATGTTATCTTTTCACCCCTTCTTCTTTTCACGTTAGGAGTTAGCTGACCCATTAGAGCTTCCTTCGATGCAACGAATATTTACTCTACCTTTCTTTTAGGACTAAGAAGCATAAAAGCAGACTAGGACAAGTATGAAATGGTTTCACTATAAAGTCTAAATTGGTAAAATAAACCAACATGTACACGAACTCGTAAAACCGGCAGATTAGCATAATCATTGATCAAAAACTCAGAAGAGGATGCAGGCTAACACAAACACAGTGCAAACAATTAGCATTTTGTGACTGAATTAAAAAGCATTAAATAAATTTTCAAAATATTTTTAAAATTAATTAATAAACCTCCAAAAACCTTTCCAAAGACCTCTCCAAAACCTACCAACTGTACAACAGTTTCAGCTGGGACACAGCAGGGCAGGAGAAGTTTCGCAGCCTGGCCGCCGCCTACTACCGCGGTGCTCGAGGTTGCTCTGGCAGCTCCTATGGGGATCGGAGAGCAATCCTGGATTTGCAGCCATCCTGGTGGCCTTTGAGCTGGGTGATGAGGGCAGTCTCAGGTCCGCCCCCGACTGGGCCGCAGAGGCGCGCCAGGCCAATCGAAGGACAGACATTCCCGTCTTTCTCGTCGGCACCAAGCTCGACCGATGTGTTTGTCATTTTTCCCACTCACCTTCCATCCTGAACCAATTTTCACCCTAAGTCGCAATATTTTCAGCCATCTTTTTCTGACCTTTGCTTTATTTCGTATTTGGCTTTATATCGTATTCAAATTAAATTGAAATTCATTCAGTTTATTTGCTAAGGCCTTTCTGAGGCTTGTTCAAAATATTTTTCGGTATTTTTAGGCCGGGCATGAGAGTCTCGCCAAAGAACGCGGCTGCAAGATGGCTGAGTTGATGGGATGCGAGTTTTGGGCCACCTCCTCTGCCACCGGTATCCCAATTCCTCCTATCACTATGGCTAAACGCAAAGTTTGCAGGGTACAATGTCTGTGAGCTGTTCCATCGGGTAGCGGCCACCGTCTTTCAGGACGTCATCCTGTTCCCTGTGGAGTGCAAGTTTCTGCAATGTTAGCTTTAATCAGGCCTCTAGAGCTCTGAATCATAGTGCCAGCTAATTGGTTTTCGCTTTTGCCACAGTAGTAGATCAGAATGCAGTTGCAGCTTTGGCCCTGGATGAGGGCGGGGAAGAGAGGAAGAAATCGCCTTGTTCTTGCTCCTCCTGAACTAGGCCTGTTTTCAATGACTTCAATGTACTTTTGTCCCCTGGAACACAGGTGGTTGGCTTGCATTAATCTAACTGAAAGGTGTGATTAGGGAAACATTTGTCCCATTATATGTCCTGAATGTGTATAAAGTACTAATGTACTAAATCTTTGAATTTCAAACGTGGAATTTTTTTATGTTAAAACAACTGACAAGTTTTCTAAGAAGCATGCGTAAGACCAAAATTTTAGCGCCTAACCAGTTTACCGCACTGAAACCAATTTAGGCGTCTTTAAAGAGGTATAAATAACGCATCTCGACCAAATCAGAAAATAGTCCCTGACGATGGCATTGGCTGACTTTTATTAGCAGCACTTGAGATGGTTTGAAAATGATTCGACAAGCAGGATGTGACCCTTTCCTTTCCGCATTTGGAGCAATAACGCCATAATAGGCTAAGGCTAAAGATTGAGCTGTTGCACTTAAACTGGGCGGATGCTTTGAACATCCCTGAATGCTGTGATGTTTTCTTCCTCTTCCTTCAACGCTTTCTAATCTGGCGTCATAGCATCTATATTAAAGGAAGCTCTTCATCTTGATGAAACACCCACACAGGTATGCATGTTTTTCAGGGTCCTAATATGCTAAGACTGCGGCAATAGCATTTAGCAGCAAAAGCACGCGAATTTCCCTCAAGAGCATTGTCGTATTTGTTTCATTATTTTTTCTCATTTTCTCATTACTCTGTTTTTTGCTTTTTCACTAATCGCAGCGGTTGGTAGAGCAGCAAAATGACTCGCCTCAGTGTCTGGCTGATTGGCCTCTTGCTGCTGACAGCTACCTGCAAAAGTTCCGCGAACAGGGCGGAATATATACGGAAAAAAGGGATCCTCGCGGATGCAAAAACCGAGAAGGTTCGCCGAAGACTCACCGCCGGAACTGGCGAGAAAGACAGGAGCTTTTGGCAGATGCTGCAGCTGTGGCGTCAGCGTATGCGACTTTGGCTCCCGCATCAACTGAGCGGCAACGAGCAACGAAAACGACTTCCCGCCTCGGTTCCTTTCCTTATTTAAAAACACCATTAACAACGCTCCCTTTTCGTTCCAGGGCATTTCAAAGAAAATGCCTGGCCAAGCTACTGACCAGATCGGATATTAGAAACCCTCCCTCCCAGTTCTTTGCCCCTAATATCAGCTTTTGGCCAGTTGTGATCTCTGAAGACAGTGTCTAGAATGTTCCTGTGCTTTGCTGAAGCTGTGCCATGGGCGAAAGGATGGAAAAGTGGGGGGTCATTGCATCCAGGCAACCTATCACTTCTGGTATGGGATGAGCTAGGCGGAGGGAAAGGATCAGGGAGAGAAAGCGAGACGACAGCGCAGGCGACATGCCAGGCTCGCACCGCAAGCTTCCTTGCACTCCCGCGTACTTACCGCCTCCCTTGATTCTTCTTCATCTCTTCAAATACTCCAAGCTCGTACCGTTAAAAAGGATTTGTTTTTTGTCATACAGCCGAGAAACTCGAGCAAGAGCGAATATTGTTTTCAAGTCCGTGGGAAAAAATTTAGGTGAAATTATTTGCCAATAAATTTTCCTCCTTTTTAAGTGCATCAAAAATGCTAAATTTTGCAAATCCTTAGGAGGGAAAACTCTCTTTTCCCCTTAATGTCCCCCCTGCATTTGAGGCTCGACATTAGCAAATTCGCTTTTACAAAATTTGAATGCTTTATTGCTTTATTTCAATTTTAAACACTGCATTCATAAACCCCCCCCCCCCCAAACTACAGTAAAAGACAAAGCGACAACGCTCACCTGGGCAAGGTCTGGAGGGTGTTTGCGGCTGGCTCCGGATACTGCCTACAAAAGAAAGATGAATTAGAGATTTAAAGATGAGTGAGCGAATTAGTTGGAAGCCTTTTGCGAACGTAGCTGGTGCAGCAGCGAGCACAGAAGAAGTCCGGCGCCCCCCAGCATCCCACACAGCCACACTCTCCCTCCACCTCCCGCCAGCCACCCGCCAACACCAGCAGCAGCCACCAGCCCGCGCTTCTCATAGCTCCTGCCAACCTTTTTTTGGCTGTTATTCTGGACTGCAACCCTTGAGGCAGGATGAAGGATCTAGATTTGCTTTTATGGATCAGAAAGGCGAGGAGGTGGGGCTCAGGAAACGAAAAATGAGCCTCCAGCATTCACCGGCCTATGAGAGCAGAAAACGCAGGGAGCCTAAGGCTTTCAACACGCCGAGGCAACAAGATCACGCATTTATCAGTTTGCAGGTTAATGATCATGAAAAACGAGAAAAGTATGCCATAAATTCTCGGTTTCACTAGCAGGCCACATGCATGCATTGGACAGCCTTTCAAAACCATCCTCCATTCTTTTCTGAAAACAGAACATGCATGGCAACTGATAGCTCTGCTCTTCTTTATGGCCTATATTACTTCTATTCTCCTTATTCGCCTCTGTATACTTTAGAGGTTTAGACAAACATTATTTTGCCAAAAATAGCTAAAAAATTTAAAATAAAGATGAAAAAATGGAAAATAATGGAGAAAACAAATGCTTAGTTCAATCGGTGCCGTACGGTTCCCAATGCATGACAATAAGCCTACTCTTTCATAAATTAATCTAGTCATTTTTCCAAATAGCACTCCTGCGAGCTCATGAAATGGAAAAGGCTCCCGCAATGAACTGAAGCAGGATTGTCTGGCCAGTCAGCCTGAAGTGAGAAATAGAGAAGGTGCAAAAGGTGAAGCTGGAATATTGAGGAGGACAGGGAAGTGATTTGCGGCCAAGGGGCATTAGCATCAGCGACGATCAAGGCCCACTTCAGCCCTAATAGCATTAGCAGGCCATTTGAGGCAAATTTCCTTCCCACCGGCAAAAAAGGCCGATTGGATGTCAGCTCTTTTGTAGCCCACCTACTGGCTTCCCTTTATCCGCTGAAGAGGCTTCTGACGGGGGGAGCCAGTGATAAATTGTCCACTGATCAATGAGCGGTCCGGCGTCTGAATTGTCCGCCCACATGGACATTACTCATCCACCTCTCCTCCATATTCCCTCCACTGGGACCACTTTGATCTGGAGCAGAATCTTTCACAGCAATCCATCACCACTGAACTTGCATCAAAGCAGCAGCTAATCACGACAGCACTGATTGAAAGGGGGGGGGGGGGGCGAATTGGCAGGGCCACTCTACGCTTGGCAGGTGTGCACAGAGCACCGCAAAGGACAAGAATGCAGACAGATCGTCTCCATAGCTGGTGATGCTACTATCACAGGAGTCTGGTGGGCAGGAGGAGGAGGGCGATGGTGTAGAAGAGGAGGAGGGAAGAAAGAGAAGAGGAGGGCGGAGAGGCAGAGTGAGTTCTGAGCGTGCGAGCGCTCTCATCCTCCAGGCAGATGCGCTGGGCGCGGTCGATGAGGATTTCCTGGGAGTCCAGCAGGCTGGCGGGGACTGTGAACTGGACACAGCAGCGGACCAGGTACCAGGCGTCTGGTCGAATGCCGCTCTCCACCACCTCGAAACAACCAAACTAAATTGAGACGTTTAGTTTCTAGTAAGGGCTTTCTTTGGCCATTTCAATCGAACATGTTTCAGAAGCAAAGGTAGGTGACGATTTTTGGATTTGATGACAATAGGTCTGACAAAAACTTCGGTGTCCATAATATTTTAAGGTTATTTAAGAATTGTTTTTAAGAGTTGTTTTTTAACCATACACTTCCATTTCAATTACCCAATCATTACCGACGTTTGGTTTGGTTTCTAGTAATTGTTCTCTTGCGCCATTTCAAGCAATAATGTTTCATCGCTAGAGGTCACTGACGATGTTTGTTTTTGAAACGAAAAATTGAAATAATTGAAACGGGAGCACATAATATTTTTATTTCTTAATATTTATAGAAAGTTTTTGAAATAATTGAAACGGGAGCACATAATATTTTAAAATTTTAAAGGACGTATTTTCATGCTTTTTTCATTCAAAGTTCACGCCACTGCCAAATAAAAATAAAAATAATCATTTAAAAACAATTGCAAATTTCTAGCGGCAATATTATATCTGGTACCATCGGCAAGCCGAAAGTAAAACTCTTTTCTCCCAAAAATCGACTGCCCCGAGTATAAAGCCAAAGAAATATTCCTACTACTAATGGAATCTGCTTGTGGGGCATTTGCATTTTGTTTTCGCGCGCAGTTCCAGGACTCTTTTCATGCGCGCTCAAACAAAATACAGATAACACAGCAGATTCCATTAGTAGTAGGAATATTTCTTTGGCTTTATACTCGGGGCAGTCGATTTTTGGGAGAAAAGAGTTTTACTTTCGGCTTGCCGATGGTACCAGATATTTCCTCAACTTTAAATATATGAAAATTAAATTATGTTAATTTAGGTCCTTTATTTTTTGTTCTGATTTATATTTTAGGTTTTATTTTATTAGATAAATAAATAAAAGAAAATAATAAATTGATTAGTGAAATAAAATTAAAATAAAGAACATTTGGAAAATAAAATAAGTGCATAATTTTTGGCAAATTTCTTGGCTAACGAATATAGTAGTGGGAAATATTATTGGCCTTACACTCGGGCAATCGATTCTTGGGACAAAATAGCTTTACTTCTCTTCAACATTAAATATACAAAAATTAAAATAAATGCTTGAGAAGGATTCGAACCTGCTAGTTTCGGCTCACAGTCCAATCGCTCACACCACTACACCACTGGTCCATATGACTCTGCATAGTTTAACTGAAGTATTATCAAGTATTATCATCAAGTAAAGGGTTGGGGGGGAGGTTCGAATGAATCGAATGAATACCTACTCTCGTTCATTAGCAGATGCGAAGCAGCAGCAGCAGCAGCAGGGCAGCAGCAGCAGCAGCAGCAGCAGGGAAGGAGTTCGGACGGCACATTGTTTTGCATTTTTCTACACCAAATTGTGAACTTTTTGGCAGTTTCTCGCGAGTGTAGACTAATTGGAGGATGCTCGTTCCAATGCAAAAAGAATCAGAGCGATTGGATTCTTCTGTGAGGAGCAGGAGCCTTATCAATTTCAAGATCTAGCATTAACCCTCAAAACATACACCTGGGTCGAAAAGAGGGGCTGGGCGCTGACACTTCGCTAAAGCTCCGTTCGCGCCAGCCCAATTGAACCATCATATTCATTACGATGATTTGAGCTGATAAAGAAGTGAAAATTCTTCACCTGACTGAAGTTGAGGCCGGGGCGAAGTGGCAGGGTGGCCTTGTGTACAATGCTGGCATTGCGTGCCTGATCGTGGACACTAAGCTGAAGCTCAGCACCGGGGAAGGGAAACCGCTCCCCCACCAGCACCAGCAGTGTCAGCGACTCATTGCCCACGTTCACCATCATTCTCTGCATCCTCCCATCCTCACCACTTCTCCTTCACAGCTTCAGAGTGGACCTGCAGCCAGATGGCAGTGCACTGGGGGTGCCAGTGACTGGAGCAGAGGCGCTCGAGGCTACAGGAGCGACACTCCTGGCCCTCCTCCTCCCGGTCAAAGCAGAGGGCGTACCAGGAGTTGGGCACCAGTCGATTCTGGCAAAACACCCCATTCTGTCATGGACGATGATGCCAGCTTTGGTATAGCATCATCCCGGCATCATCCTCCATGATTCTATCAGGTATGAGGAGCGAGGTCTTGGAATATTTAGAATATAAGAATGTTTGTTTTATTAACATATTTTCCTGCTCCAAGATTCTATCCCTGCCCCTGTCTGTGTTATCCTAGCGTAACGGAATACGGGAAAGCACAAACCTGGTTCTGTTCTGTTTGCTGTCCTTGGTAGAGTGAGCCGGAAGAGGACATCTCCATCTAATAAATGGAACTGATGCATTCGGAGTGGGAGGAGAAAGGATATGGGGAACATCTTGGGGCATGAGGCGAACGATGCGTCCGCGATCGTGGCGACAGCTGAGGCCCAGGCGCTCTGGGACGTAGCCCTGGCTGACGCTGCCGTCCGAGCAGGAGGAGACCACGAACTCGCTGCCCGGCAGACTTAGATCATCGACCTTCAAAATGGGCATTGGCTGACGTTACGAACCCCTCCCCCCAAGAATTTGCCCCCCCCCAAGACTTTGGCCCCCCCCAAGATTTTGCCCCCCCCCCCCAAATTTGGCCCCCCCCCCACAAGAATATGGCCCCCCCCCCAAGATTTGAATTTTTTTTGATTGGCTCATAATACTTCTCTTTACATATCTCGAAATTTAAACTCAAGGAATTTTCATGTAGATGATTAAATACCTACTTTTTTGAAACATAGTTAGTCTATACCGAGTTCGTCATGCTACTAGTTAGTCTATACCGCAATATAGGGCGTAGCCACCTGACTTTTTTAAAGGCTCGCGAGGGACATAGTTAGTCATTAAACATAGATAGTCCTTACCCAGTTCATTAATGTTTTAAAGTGCTCAACTAGTAGGTACTGCCACAGTCATGACCTCGTCGAGGACGAGCATGCGTCTAAGCTTTTGAGTTGGAATCTTGAAAGGTACTCCTGGTAGGGGACAAGCCCCTACTCCTGGTAGGCATGCGCCCGCCATCCGGTATAGACTAACTATGTTTGTAAAAAAAGTAGGCATTTAATCATCTACATGAAAATTCCGTGAGTTTAAATTTCGAGATATGTAAAGATAAGTATAATAAGCCAATCAAAAAATTTTCACATCTTGGGGGGGGCGGCCCATATTCTTGAGGGTGGGGGGCCAAATTGATTAGGGGGGGGGCCAAAATCGATTAGGGGGGGGGGCATATTCTTGGGGGGGCCATATTCTTGGGGGGGGGCCATATTCTTGGGGGGAGGGGCCAAAGTCTTGGGGGGGGGGGGGTTCATAACATCAGCCTGGGCATTTTTTCAAATTGCTTGATTTATTTATTTGAGCTATATATTTGAAAAATTAAAAAAAAACAATTTTGAATGCTTAAAATTGAACTTCATTGAATTTTACAGAATCCTCCTGTCCCATTGAATTTTTAAAGCTCTGGAACCTGAAGAGGCATGGACGCAGAATTCACAACACCGATAACGATGCATATCGCTAATGACACCCTTGAATTTTAGCTTCTCGTTTCAAGTTTACTTTTAGCTTTCTACTATAGTGACCCTTCATTTTTTACAGCATTGTTTCTTGGTGAATCAATTCGAATATCTAGATTTCGCTTGTCATTCAAAGAATACGGATTGCACTTTTTGAGCCATTCCAAATGTCGAGTTTCAAGGCTTAAAGAGACTGAATATCCATGACCCCAGCCATCCTTGAGATAATTAAAATTGCAATATTTCCTAGTTCCTATAAAATTAATTAAAACAATTGAGCTATGTTTGATATGCTGAAAAGCAAATTAGAACCATCCACACCCGTTTCCTGCCAAACTACCCCAAAAAACCTTCCTGCCTCGTCAAGCTCACACCCAATATTCCGACAAAAAGTAGGCAAACCGAAATAGAGTCGATGGACGGCGGGCGCTGCAGCTGCCAGTCGGGCAGGAGGCGGGCGGCCCAGACCCTCCGCAATCCACAGCACAGCTGCAGGTCCCAGCCCAGGGACGGCGTCAGAAAGGAGTGCACGTTCCAGGCCAGCTCCCTCTCGCAGCTCTCCCAGCCCAGCACCAGCCCCAACTGCCCCGCCAACAGCGCCAGCGCAGCTCGCATCCTCTCCAGGCCTCTCTCCCTCTTTAGCCCCCTTCCATCCTGCAACTGTCTGCCATTTTCGATTGCCCCCACGCCATTCCCCAGGAATACCTCATTCCCTTCCACAGGCCATCCATTCTGCAACTCTCTGCCTTGGAGCCTCCGGACGCCTACAGCTGACTGAGTTGCTGCTCCCCTGCCAAGCCTAAGCAGGCATTGATTATGCAGAACGGGTGGCCTGTGGAGGGGGGGTGTTCCAGGGGAATGGCGCGCGAGCAATCGGACTGGGTGGGCGGTAAGAGGGGCGTGTAGGAAAAAGCAGGGGGCAAAAGGAGGGACAGGGAAAGGAAGGCAAGGAATGCTCTGCGGACGGCCTGTATCGCCTTACGTAGACAGCCTCTCTCGCGCCCTCCCTATATCCAGCCGCTAGCCCTGGCCACTTATCCTTTCCCTACCCTCCAACCTCTCCCCTTACTCTCCCTCTCTCTACGCCCCCCACCCCCACATCCCTCAGTCGCAATAGCTAGGGCGGATGATGAAGGCCGTCTGGGGGGCAGGGGCGGCTAGCCAGGAGGGAGGGGGTAGCCGGGAGATTGGCATGCGGAGTGCCTAATGGAACGGCATTATCCCCCTCCTGCTCCAGCCTCGCGCTAATAAAAAGGAGACTTCCCCTGCTGGCCCCCCTCTGGTGCAAGGGGAAGCGGAAGGGGAAAGTTGCACGCGCGTAGGGCTTTGATGCTGGCTAATAGGTGTCTGGACAGGGTAGAGAGAGACATGTGTGGGGGGAGAAAGAGAGTGGCAGTGAATGCACTCGGCGGCCACAACACGGCCTGGGCACACAATCTCATTCCCTCTGCCCCCGCCACCACCACTCCCGCCACCTCCACCCCCCAACCTCCTACGGGTATTAGCGGAGCCCCAAGCCACATCATCAACTGTCAATCGATGCTCTGCACTGTCGGGGAGAGGTCTCTGAGATTGAAGGCATGAAGCTGGAAGTGGAGGAGGGGTGGAGGAGGATCCTGTACGTATCCTCTCTGAGAGGGAGCCTTGTGAGTGGTTGGTCTGAAGAGTGGGCGATGTGTGAGGGGAGGGAACCAGTTTCCAGGGTAGGGGAGGGAAGGCCGGGGACTGTTGGATAGGGAAAGGTCGTGCGGTACTCTCCTTCCTTCAGGCCACAGCTCTGGAAATCCAATTACTCGCCACTGTCCCTGCCTGCTTTGGCAAGCTTTAGGCTGGGAGTTGGTGTTGAGAGGGCAAGGTGGAAGAAGGTTGACTGTTTGGCTAGGCGGGGGGAGGTTTGGGGGGAAGGTAAAGTGGGTGAAAGGGGAATAAGCCGTTGCTGAATAATGCAGCATCTTGGCACGCCATCTCCAGGCCACGCGCCCAATTTTACGCCCCCCACCCTCCTCCATCTAGGCTGGCGCTAATGCATTCTCGGCAGTTCGGTCTTGGATGATATTCGTGGTCAGAAAAAATGAGAGGAACGAAAAACAATTTAATTTATGGGCGTGAGCTTTGAAGATGAAAAGTAAATTGTAAATGCGAATGGCAAAGCATGAAGCAAGACAGAAGGCTGGAAAAGCCTCCCCTTATTGCCGGATAGTTTGAAAGGCAGAGAACATGACGCAGCGTTTGAAGCAGATTCTGTGGAAAACGTCAAAGAATTAGTGCAAATCTTGTAGTGAGCAAAAGAGGGGTGTCTGGAAGCAAGGGTGGTGGGGTGAAAGTGTCAGAACGTGAGGATGAAGTAGACTGGCATTGAGAACCCAACATCTATGACAGCATTTGCCACGTCCTTTCCACCTCTTTATTCTTTACTTTCATTCTCTTCTTTTTTTCCTTATATTTTGGAGTATTGAAAATTTTCGGTTTCTTAAAAGTTTCAAAAAATAATTGTGTTCAGAAAAAACTGCCTCGAATTGAAAGCAATATGATTTCTTTTCATTAAACAAGGATAGAAAAAAGCACTTGCGCATGCTAAATCATAAATCTATAGAATGTCAGTAACGCATACGATCAACATATTTTTTTGCACAAACTATTAGTTTTCCCGATTTTGCTAAAACTTCAATTGTGAAAACTTCTGGTACGCCTTAGATTTTTTTTAGCTCTTTAGCTCAGAACTAAGCTTTGTTGTTTTTGAAATTTCTTTAAACTAAAAAAAAAAAATAAAAAAAAAAACTAAAAGTGCAATAATGCGTCCTAAAAATTTTGCTTGCTATTTAAAGTCAAAGGTCAACTTCTGGTGGTGGATATTTACATTGTAGAAGGGGGAGGGGTATCAGGGGCAAGGAATTGTAGGTATTTCAATGACAGGTTCCCCCGCTGTCAGCAAGGCTACCTCAACCCCACTCTTCCCATCGATGGCCATTCTTTGCTCCTGAGAGCCGCCCTTCTGCAAATATGATGCACCGCCAGCTGTTCCCATTGCTTACAGACGGATTAGGCTACCGCTCTGTTTTTGCTGCGCAAATATTTCGCTTCCATTGCTAGGCTTCTGATTTATAGCAACGAACGACAAGTATTGGTTCCAGACTGAACAATGGACCGATTCTCTGTGCTGGATGATGAGAATGTAGATGAGGAGGAGGAGGAGGAGGAGGAGGAGGAGAATATTTCACTGCAGCGTCCTGCTAACTCAATCGTATTTAGCAGTTTTGAGCAGGTTAATTTCCGTTGCAGCATTCAATGATCTATTTTATTTAAAGTAAATGATTAAAGTAAATCTTCTAAAGCTTCCGACTGTTCTTCTTGACCTTGACAGGAACTGGAAGTTTTCAGGCGCTGAAGGTGGCCGGTTCCTTTGGCTCTTATCAAATAGGATTCGTCCTCTGTGTTCAGCTAACGGTTACATAAAGCTTCCTACCATAATCACGCATTGCTTTGGTGGTTTGAGGTGCTGCTGACCTGTGGGAACTTTGCTTTCATGAGCTATGCCACCTACAAGCCGACAGTAAGCTGCATACGCAATGAGACGGAGGGAAGTAAACAGCACACCACTCACACCTCTATCCTTGTCCTGGACAAGGAGCACCATGATCTCTTTTGCAACCTCTACAACAACGGCTCTTGCGCAGAAATCAAGTTCTCATTTCTTAACAGCATTGCAAAGGGGCAAAGCATCATTGGTTTGACAGATGGGAGGCCCCTTTTGGTACCATCATTGAGGAGTGGGAGCTAATCTGTGACAAGGACTGGATCCCGGAGACCATTAACAGCTGTCAAATGGCCGGCACTGTCTTTGCCATCTTCTTCAGTGGGATATGCGCCGATTTTCTTGGTTCTTCCAACAGTGTCTTGTCTCCATTGCTACAAATAATAGGTCTAAAGGGAGAAAACGGGTGTTTCTGGCCACTCTGGTGATCATGTACGCGTCGCTGGTCCTCTCAACCTTGGTCCACAATCCATTGCATTTCGCGGTCATCCGATTTTTCATTGGTAAGAGGGACCTAACTGGTGTGTGTATGACTGGGCTGGCATAGATGATGTTTGAGGGGGCATGCTGGCAGCCTCCTCGGTGACCAACTTCGTCTGGGGCATGGAGCTGACGGACCAGAAGCACAACGTCATCGTCAACTGCGCCCAGCTCTGGCACTTTGCCTACATGGCTTCCGCGGGTTATGCTTCATTTCCCTTCAAGCTTCAGCTACTTGCCGCAAAACGCCCCTCAGCGTCACTATACTGACAACCTAATCTTTTACCTAAGCCTAAGCGCACGCCTTTTGGAAAAAAATGTGACTTGCGGCAAGTACCTGATATACTTCATTTGTTTGTTACTTTTCATCTTTAGCAAAAGTTTTGGCGTTTTCAATTTGTGAAAAAACGCGGAAAAACCAAAAAATACTTCTTCAGGTCTGGCCTACGTCTTCGACGACTGGCGCAGCTACACCTGGTCCATCGTCGTGCTCTGCTCACCTCTTCTCATCCTCTACCACTGCTACGGGGAGTCGCCTCGTTGGCTCATACACCAAGGTACTCCCCCCTTCCCTCTTCTTATCCAAAAGGCAACAAAATGTCCACACAGGCCGCATGGCCGAGGCAGCTGCCCACCTGGAGAAGATAGCGCGCAAGAATCGGCCCCTCGGCCAGGCTCCCTCCTTCAGCTCCGCCCACCTAGACTCCATCCCTCGTCAGGATGAATCCGAGGCCGGCTGCTTCCTCTCGTAGGCCCCACACTCTCAGTCCTTGAAGTTCCTATTGCTGAGAGGAATGTCAGGAATGTCTGCCAACTGTTCGCCACTAAACAGCTGGCGATGTTCACGCTGACGCTGCTGCTGACCTTCTGCGCCTCCGCGGCGGCAGCCATGGCCTACATCTTCGAAGTCTCCGAGATGACTGGTCTCTTTCACAACCTATCCACCCTTTTTGCTGTTTGCCAGGTGGGTATCTAGTAACACTGCCATTTGGTATTAAGAACATTTTAACACTCTGTTTTAACACCCCTTATTCTGGCTTCGGCTTAGTTTTTAGCTCAGGCTTAGAATTTGTATCATGTTTAGGGTCAGCGTTCAGTGCTTAGCCAGAAAAAAACGCACCAAAATTTGAAAAGATTTACTAAATGCTTGCCTGGTGATCCTGTCACTAAATGGCAGGTTACTAAAAGACCTATTTGCCATTTGCCTGAGTCATGAGGATTCACATTGGACGACCCATTGGAGGCCACCCAAGCCTCAAATTCCTGCTCTACGGACTGGGACGAATGTGGATCCCGTTCGCCATCTTCGCACTGGACAGGTGGTGGCCGTCCTTCGGGCGGCGAGCGATGCTCCTGTGGCCGATGGCCGCAGTGACGATCTGCTACCTGGTCGTCGCCGCCACCAACGCCGTCCAGCCCAATGAGACGGTTTGGGATTGAATTTGGGAGGAGGAACATCATTTTGCAATATTCGGGGCCCAAAAAGGTGGACATATTTTCATCCAATCGACCTGTGATTTTGGGGACAGTAACCTGGCGCTGCAGGCCATTTATTGTGCAAAAGCAGAATTCGATTGGATGAAAACATGTCAATCTGTTTGGGCCCTGAATATTGCGAAAATAATGCTCATCCTTCCTTCCCTTTGGGGACCTGAGGAGGAGGAGAGGTGCAGGTTACAACGGGTGGCCTGTTTGTGGGCGCAGTGCTGGTGAACTTCAACTGGGTGGCGCTGGGCCAGTTCAACACGGAGCTCTACCCGACGCCGCTGAGGAACACTGCAACAGCTTTCACGGGCATCCTGGACCCTTTCACGGGCATCATCATGCCCCAGCTCATCTACCTTCAGAAGTAGACCTCAGTTGTGGATTTGAAACCGGGATTTCTGGGACTCCATTTTCCCTGGAGAGAATTTAGGTATCCAAAAGAGGTCAGGTGAAAGAGGGAGTCTGATTGCAGGTACTGGATCTCGCTGCCGTTCATCTTCGTGGCGGTGACCTGCGTTCTGGCCTCCACCGCTGCCTACCTGATCCTCCCGGAGACCAAAGGGCATCCGCTGCCCGAAACAGCTGAGGACATGCGTCATCTTCGACTCCACTACCACAACCTCAGCTGCTGCCAAGTGCCTGACTTTCACTTTCTCTTTTCTGAGACGAAGTGAAAGAACTATGGAAATATCGAGAAATTAGCGAAATTCCGGTAGGAGAATAGGAAATTGGGCAAAGATAGGAGAACTGCAGGGAAAGCTGAAGCGAGGAGTAAGCGTAAGCCAGTGCTGTGGAGAGGATGAGCCTTTGATGGACGCTGTGCAGTTCGACGTTCTCGATGACTAGCATATTTTTTGGTAGAAATTGATATTTATGGCAAGTTTTCATTTTTAATTTTTTTACTTCCTTTTTTATTTTTTTGGCTTTTATTTTTTCTTGATCTGGCAGCTAATCTGGCTCGTGTGCTTCGTCTGTGATTTGCCTCGCGCTAAGGCGCGATTGGTTGTGTAAAGTTTTAGTCAATCTGAAATGTATTCATTACTGGACCCCAGCGCCCCATAACAGAACTGGGCAAAAAGTGGAAAGATTGAGTCAAAACTGAAATCACAGACAAGCAATAAAATCACAGCCTTTGAGCAATGTGTGAAGATGGCCAAGCTGCTAAGTAACTTCTATGTAAATTTAGTTCTATAAACTGTACTCCACTCTCTTGAGCTCCACAGGCCGTTCTCCTACAAATGCAAAAGTTTTTGCTAGCAACTCCGAAGTGCAATTAGCAATCGTTTGTTTTTACTTGATATTTACATAAATTGCTAGCTAGAGTATGCAATTATTCCCCGAATAATCCAAGTCCTCCACAGTGAGAGTGAATGAGAAAGTACCATTATAGTGTTTCACGGTCATTTAGTGCAAAACGGAGAAATCTAAGCAGAAATCTAGCTAGCCATAAAAGGGAATACATTGAGAGGGCAATTTTTTACTATAGGTACATTTACTAATTGGTCATGTTTGAGTCCAGCTTTAAGGCTTAGCAAGCGAAGCCTACGCATTGCTGGTCTAGTTTGCATTCAGCTTTAAGGCTTCGCAAGCGAAGCCTACGCAATTGCCATGATAGAAAATTTTTGACTAAGCCTAAGCCTTTCATAGCGTAAGTATATCATGCCCTAAATTAGCCCCAGAATAAATGTAAAAAATAGTATAGTAAAAATAGTAAAAAGTAGTAATAGTAAAAAATAGCCATTGAGAGCTAGCTATAAAATGAAGAAACCTGCCTGTTGTCCAAAAACAACACAAATCTCAAAAACATCATCGCAATCCGCAAGACAAGGCCTAACCTGAACATTGCTGTGATCCTTGTACCACTTGAAAGTGGCGTCGTGTGCCGGCTTGTCCCAGGCCGGCCCATAGTCCGCCGCCAGAAAGGCGTCCACCTCACAAGGCACCCACACCATCTCACCCAGCAGCAGACCAGCACAGACACGCTCCAGCGGAGGATAGCTCCATCTGCAGTGGACTTGGTTGGCTCGATTGAAGGAGGAGAAGGAACGAGAAGAGAATAACTTGAGCTTCTGCTTCTTCCAGACAATCATGCCGCCGACCCAGGTGCCGTTGCCCATGGCCTCCGGGTAGAGGAAGAAGACGTCCACCTTCTTGTTCCCAGCCACGTGCACGGAGAGCTCCAGCGAGTCCTCTGGCTGAAGCCATGCTTAGACTGATGGCACAATCGCGTATGATCAGATAGGCGAAATGGAAAAGATGGGTTATAAGCTATTTTTAAGAAGTTGGAAAATTTTTTAAGAAGAGGCCTATTTGAAGAAATGAGCTATATTTAAGAAGTTGGAGAAAAAACAGGGGCACCTTGCCAAGGATCCAGTAGAGCTTGGCCCGAGTGTCCTTGATGAGAGCAGCTTCGAGCTGGGGACTGTATTCAGAGGCCCAAGCGAGCATGTCTAGATCGGTGGTGTAGGGAATGATGCCGCACTCTCGTCGCCAGCCCAGCAAAGTTCCGCCCAGCAGAAGGGCCTGCATGTTCTGCGACCACAACAGCTCCCGCACATACGTCAGCTCCTGTACTCTTCCTTTCATCTCCATCCCTTGCTCCGGTTAGCGATCAAGCGAGAGAAAAACTGTTCTGTATAAGTATTAGATCGAAAACACCAAAATATTGTTATTAAAACATTATTGGAAAAATTGAAAAATTATGAACGGAAAAAGCCAGTCAAATGTGAGAAGAAATAATTCCAACCGTGACAACGGAGTCAGGGAGGTAGGGCGGTTTTTCGTAGAACTGGGGATGTGCGTCGCGGAATTGTCGAGCAAGGGTCTGATTGCAGCTGCGCAGCTCAGAGGAGGCCAGCGCTCTTCTGAACAGCTTCAGAGGCTGCGGTATCCAAAGACGACCCTCTGATGGACTCCTCTCCAGCTCAAACCTGCCAGTTGAAAACATGTTTTGGTTAGTAATTAGATAAATTGATTTAAAATTTTATTTTATTTTATTTATTACAAATTCTTAGATAATTTGTGTTCAATCGGGACAAATGAAACAAGCAAGTTTTGAAACATATTATAGTTCGTAAAAAAACCCGGTTTGAAAAATTATATTTTTTTTTAATTTTTTATTACAAAGTCTTCGCTAATTTGTCAAATTGAATTTATCAATCTGACAAACTCAATTCCCGAGTCGACAAGCAACTGAAAATTACGCGGGTATGAGACGCTCCACGGGAGCCTGGGAAGAGCTGAGAGCGGCCGTGAAGGCCCAGTAGCTGCCGTGGTCCACAATCGGGACTACATTCTGCCACCCGTTCACCGACCTGCTCCCGTTCCCTGCCTGCAGTTAGCATTTTGTCTTCAAAACCCCTCTATCCACTCCCACTGTAAGCTCACCAGAGGGCAGGAGGTGAACTGGCCCAGGAGACTGTCCGGCTGAGCCTGACAGGAGCTGTTGCCCTCGAAGCAATCCAGCAGAGCTGAGTCCAGGGGAATCAGTTTGGCCTCGCAGTTTTCCGACTGATTGTCGCCTCAAGATTCGGATTTATGTGACACTCAAATCTGTGCCTCTTGGAATTGCAAAGGCACCTTTGATAAAAAAAAGTTGACTGGAAGGAGATCGGTAGAAGAGCAGCAGTGCAAGGCAGCAAAGACCGAGGCAGACTGACAGCCGTTTGCCCATCTCCAGCCTTCAAAGCAGCCAGATTGGACACCTGTTTGGGCGCACTTCTTTTGTGGAATAGGAAGCGAAATAGAACCGTTTGTTGGGCCACAGCCTTGGGCACAATAATTCTCTTTTAGTGGGTTATCTTCTCGTAGATGCGTAAAATGGCAGGCTAGGTTGGCAAATATTAATCATCAAGCGATTCGCCCATGCATGACTAAGTTATTGCTCCTCTATCTGCCTTGAAGAGGCTGCTCTGAGATCCCAAAACATTCTGTCTAAACTGAGGTTGTACTGCCTTAGTTTGCAGAATGGGTAGTGATAAAAAAGCAGGCAACTTGAGAGGCTTGTGCAGTCTGAACCTGAACTATGCAAACAAAAGTTTATCACCCACTACACCAGTTTTGGCACTACGATTTCTTTTCTTTGCTATCTGTACTAGCTATCGACTCAACTGCATTTCTAAATAAAGCCTAGGGCCTTCCTGAAGTAAAAAGAAGTTGTGAAGTTTGAATAGAATCCAAATCTAGTTACTGAACCATCCATTAGTTTCTTGCCTACATTTTTTTTCTTTTTCTGCCCAAATTGCGTCAATCTAAACGTGCTGCGAACCATGAAGTGAAAAGAAGTTGTGAAGAAGAAGGAGAATCCAAATCTAGTTACTGAACCATCCATTAGTTTTTTGCCCACATTTTTTTATTTTTCTGCCCAAATTGCGTCAATCTAAACATGCTGCCAACCATGAAGTGAAAAGAAGTTGCGAAGAAGAAAGAGAATCCAAATCTAGTTACTGAACCATCCATTGGCTTCTCTGCCCCGCTATTTTTTCACTAGCTAACCAAATTACGTCAAGCTAGACGTCATTCTGCTGCCAAGCATGAACTGAAAAGTCAAAGACTCACGGCATGGAAGCTTTGGCGAGCTACTGGTGTCCAAGACGGGCCTCTGCAGCAAGTGGATGGAGGCAGGGCAGAGCAAAGTAGTGCATACTTCTTCTCTGCTCCATGAGGCCTGGGCTCATTAGGCTGCAAGCTGGCCTGGAGTATGTAGCAGGGGCTTGCCCAGAAGTGCCTGAGCCCAGTGTAAACTCCTAAGCGCCTAGCCTAAGACCCACGCGCATCTGCTCACTCTCCGGCCCCCACCCTCACTTTTCTGTCATCGCCAGAAGCGCTGCTTTCTTTGGTCTACACTGTCGCTTAGCGTTTGAAAATAAGCACACACTGACCAGGAGGAGAGAGAGTAAGAGAAGGCATCCTGAAGATTGGAAGTGATCAAGCTTTAGTGGCTCATAAAAGGCGCCCGAAGCTTAGCAGAGGCGAGACAGGGGGGCTGAGGGCGCCTAGTGTAAGCTGAGAAGAGGCTGTGGGATAGTAGGGGGGAAGGTTGCATGCGCGCCCTGGAAAGGGGAGAAGAGAGTGAGGAAGGGGGGCTGGAAGGAGAGGACGTGAGGGGGTAGAGAAAGGAGTGAGGCCTGGAATGGGAGGGAGAGAGAGGGCCCGTGTGGAACCTGGGAGTTCCCATCCGGGGAGGGGCGCCGCTGGGAAGGGCAGAGGAGGCCTTCGATTTTAGCCCCTTCCTTTCCCGCGCCCCCCTCGCGCCATATTGCCGGCTCTGGCGCTTCTTCCGCTGGCGCTTATTCAGACCAGCCCCTCTCAGCCTCTTCCCCAAGAAGCCTACTCAGAGCTCTTCGCAACTGCTACAGACTAATGGCTCGCCCTTTAGGGCTGGGCGGCCATTTTGGAGGGGGTTATCTGCGGAATGAAGGGCATGGCAACTCTAGGCAGCACAGATATTTGCATTCCCAAGCAGACGCTGGTTGGGCCTGCAAACAAGGTATTCTCGGCTGCTGCCAAGATGCGCGGCCTTTGTTCCAGATAAAAAGCAAAGCAATTCCTTTTAACTGCTTTAAGATACTGCCGCAGCAAACGTATCTGCCAAATCTAAGCTGAGTTTATTGAAAATCCAGTAATTTATGGATGTTCGAATTTTTGAAACATCAAGATTTTAGGTTTTTGACTATAAATCAAGAAATAATAAATGTGTTGAAAAACTCAATATATCACCATTAGAGACGTACATGCCAAAATTCAACTGATTTCATTGAAAAACCATCGATTTATGGATGTTCAAATTATTGAAACATCAAAAATTTAGGTTTTTGGCCATAAACTGAGAAATAACAAATATTTCGGAAATTCCTTTTACCAGCTTCAAGATAGCACCTCGACGGACATACCTGCCAAAAATCAGCCAATTTCGTTGACAAACCAGTGATTTATGAATTTTCATACTTTGAAACATCAAAAAATTGAGTTTTGGGCGAAAAACGCAAAATTACGTCAAGCGCAAAAAATGGCCTGGAGATACCACCCAGTTGGACCTTCATGCAAAAAATCAGCCAATTTGGTTGAAAAACCGCAGAGGCCGGGCCCCGGAATGACATATATATATATATATATGCGGAAAGACGGACGCAAAAATGAGGTAACTGCTTAAGCTGGCCTTGGCCGCCCGCCGCTTCGGGCAGGGCGCCAGAGCTCCTCCGGCCTCCGGGCACGGGTGCTACGGCCCCTACGCTTCGCCTAGCATGCTTCGCATGCTAGGCTACGCTCCGGGGCCTCCGCACCCATGCCCTCCGGCCTCCGGAGCTCTGACTGCCCTGCCCTCCGCGGCAGGCGGCCTTCGGCCGCGCAAAAACCACTGCACTGACTCTCATTTAAGACACGGCTCTGGGCATTTACTTTGCGCTGCAGTTTGTAGGTGTACTCAGCACAATGAAAGCCTGTGCATA
>JASANA010010250.1:0-43249 GCA_030248095.1 Ptycholaimellus sp. GST1_10
GAGCACAGAATTCTGTAATGCCAGCAAGTGAGCTTAAGATTTCATCTGTGCTTGGTAGGTTATACACGTCTTTGACTGTTACACTGTTAAGGTGCCAGTAATCATGTACCATGTGGGCGCTTCTGTCTGGTTTGGGTACTATTACAACCGGACTTGAGTAAGGTGAGTGCGATTCCTGGATCGCACCCATTTTCAGCAACAACTCAATCATGTTTTCCACCACTGGTCGTCTGGGTAGAGGAATTGGTCTACTGCGATCGAAAGGTTTATAATCTGTCAATTCTATGCAATGTTCTGCATTTAACGCCTCCCCTACGTCATAATCAGTTCAGCTAATGCACATGTGGTATTTTTTTAATATTTTCATTATTTTTTTGTTTTTTCCACAAAGGTGTTGCTGAAGAACCGATTTTTGCAGTTTTTTCGATGAAAGCCAAATGCTCTTTATGAGACGGCATAGTGGCTTGTTGAAGCGAAAAACATTGCTTTGAAGTTGATGAAATGTTTGCTTCTTGGCCATTATCACCTTCTATTTCCTCCTCTTCGTCGCAAAATTCCAAGGGGAAAATTTGGTCGCTGCCCCATTGATCAACCCATCCCAATTTTGTATTAGTATGTAAAGTGCAGGGGTAAGTTTTGTGGTTAACAATTGGCACTGTGATAACATCTTCTCTAGAAGTTAGCAAACAATCTTCCATGTACCAATTGTTTTTTGAGCTTTTATGGTTGTTCTGTTGGAAAAGAACAGTCGCATGGGGATTTTCAAATGGATTTTTGCATTTTACCAATGTTAACGCATTGGGTGGCAAGGTGACATTGCTTAAAATTTTCAACGGGAAACGTTGATTGGTTGAATCTTTGGTTGTCTTTTTTGAATACTTAATTTCATCGACTTCGCTTTCGTTACTGAAATTTAGAATTTCCTCACCTTCAATTCCAGATGAAATTGAATTCATCCATTGCTCTTGCGATGGTGTGTTTGTTGCTTTATGTTCCTTATTCGGATAGCTGTCTGTAATAATTTTATTTTTAAAATCCAAAAATAAGAATTTAAACCGTTTGAGTAAATTTGTTCCAACAATCACGTCAAAACAGCTATTATCGTGGTCTACGACAATGAATTCTGTATCTGGAAATTTGCTATCTAATATTCTGCAATTCATTGAAATTGTGAAACAGGTTTTTAATAACTTTCCTGTAGCACCTCTTATTGGAGCTTTTACTGTTCCTTTCACATAATGAATGCCTCTTTGGTCAAGTTTACTCACTAGTGATAGCGGAAAAGTTGTGACATGACTACCTGTGTCGAGCAAAGCTCTTAGCCGTCTTGGAGTTCCATCTTTTTCGTAAATGAGTAGAGCTAGTATTGGCCTGTCCTCTAGTAGGGGATAAGCCTCTTTATCTACTCCATAGCAGGCTAAGCTATTGCATTCACAATTTATACCGTGAATCATTTAAAAATTAACATTGAGTGTCGATTGATGAGCCGCTAGCTAACATTTTGCTGCTTCCTAGCATGAAGACGGGTTTTTCTGCGCTAGGTTCTTCTGGGACTGTTGCTAGGCGTGGAGGTTTTGCCAGTGGGCTTTTTGCCTTTGAATAAAGCGCCACTTGCGCCGATGGCATAAGAATGATTTTTTCATCTTGATTCACTTTTGATTTATTTTGCCCTTGCAAATCCTCAAGTTCAATGCTTGTTGAGCGAGCTGTTTGCAAATTGCACCAATATTGAGAAGATCTGTGAAATGCACTGCATAATTTGGCATTAAATTTGAATGGTTTTTCTGGCACTATTTGCTCTTTTTGTTTGGTATTCTTATTTCGCCTATATTTCAACCAATAAATACCTCCATAATAGCAGAGGAGAACTGTGCAAGCTGATACGGCAATTGTGATTGCTAGATTGCAAAGGACTTGTATTGGACCTTTCAGAATTGTTGTGAAGAATTGGCCTGAAGACTGCGCCCAGGTTTTGAAACCTGTGGCAATGCCGTTCATAGTGGAGGAAACGAATCCTGTTAGTTTTTTCCCATAAGTGTCAGTTTTTTTCAAAGGACTCTGCATCCCAAACATGCGCTTTAGCGAAATCCTTGAGTAAACCCACTTGTTGCTCAAGGATTTCTTGTTGATGCAAAGTGGACAAGATAAGATTGATGCTTCCAGCTTGGGCATATCTTTCGTCGTGAAAGAGTGACGGTTTATCGAATTTAATTGGATTGAAAGGCGACGCTAGTAGCATTTCGATGTCTAAATTTCTCACATCAACTCTTCCTGTTGGTGAATAATAATCCCATGTTTCATCGCTGCGTAATTTTAAGCGGTAAACAGAGCTATGTGTGTGTAAACATGGTTTTTCTGCTGCCAGCTTTGTTAGCTCTCTAGAGTTTGGCATAATCCACCATAGCTCATTTTTATATGAAACTGGCATTTTATTGTAGCATTTGCCATTTAATTTGCCTGACCAATGGATTTTTACGTTGTCCACATGGTGGCATTGATAAATTAAAAATGCATCTCCATTTGGTCTTGCAATTAAGTCTGGCCTGCCAAAATAAGCTCTTACGGCCAGAGTTGGGTCTAGTGTTGCTAGTTGCATCAAAATTCCGAGAAGTAATTGATTCGAATGGCATATTTGCATCCAAAGAGATCTGAAAAATTCCACTTGCTGTAGGAATAATTGGAAACTTAAATAATTCAATTTCGCATTAATTGGGTCTGTGTCATTATTTATTTTTGACCATAGATTTTTTGAGTCGAAATTTAAACTTTTTACTGCAAAGTTTATGAACAATGGGAAACCGTGAGAAAAAATGACAGCTGTTTTGCTTTGTCCCAAGAATGCCGTTGCTGAGAGACAAGAATGCGAGCTTTTGTCATCCGAGAATCTTTTTAGGTGGGCGATTTCAAATGCAGCTTGTAGTTCTTCAATTACGATGTAGCGTTGATTGCTTATTTTTGCTTCGAAATTGCCCACTTTATTCCAGCAGCAAGCATTATGGCCACCAAAGGAGAAATCCCAGACAATCACTGCATTGTTTGAGGTGACGCAGTGGTTGGCATCTACATCGCAGTTCGACAGGTCTGCAAGGGCAGAGTAGAGGTGGCGCCTAGCGGAAATAGCCGCACTTCCCACCTGTAAGAAGGCATTTGTGACGTTATTGCAGACATCGTAAAAAGTCCAATATGAATATTTGCGGACTAGCTGAATTTGAGTTGCGAAAAGTTGGGGTCCTAGAGTTTTTAATTTTAAATCATTGAAACTTTTATTTTGCTGCATTCTTTGGCAATCGGTTAGCGAAATATTTATTGAGCTTTCTCCAAAATCTACTATCGCTTTGCTGCCGAAGAAGCTAGTTTTTGTGCAAACAAAAGATGAAATAGCCCAACATTTATATGCTGGGAAAGAGATCTCATTTTCATTTTTTGCGTACAAATCTATTTTTACGGTTGAGACGTTTTGGATAGTAGAAGGCACTGCTGGGCAATTATATGTCAAAGGAAATGCAAATAATTGGCCATGATCTCCTTCACCGCATAAAAGAACTTCTGAAGCTCCTCTTGGAACTCTATCCAGTTTTGTTACTTTATAATTTTGGCTATCAAAGTTTTCACCATTTTCAACTTTTTCTGCTAATGTATTTTTGCTTAAATTAGTGAAAACTGAAATAAACAGCAAAAAATTTAGTTTAGTACCTAAACTATAATTGAAAGTGGTAGATGAGGCCATGCACTTACCGCACTGATGGCCTCTGCCTCGACTGCCAGTGCTTCGCTTCACGTAGGTGACTGGCAGGGGGGCTCTGACTTCGAGGAAGGTCTTCCGAATGACATTGATGTCTATAATTGACATAATCAATGTCAAAAGTTTTTGGCAGAAAAACCAAAGTAGACTGGATAGGCGCTGCTCGGCTTCGTGCTCTTCTTGAGCTCGCAAGGGGAGTGAGTACATTGGCGACTGGCTCCTCCACCACCTTCTGGAACGGGCTGGGCAGGGTAGTGTCCTCTCCGCTCCAGTTTAGATGTGAGGCGGCGCAGTTTGTGATGAGGTTGCCGCTGGGTGTGAAGCGGTTGCACATGACGATGGACTCGATGTCGGTGACCTGGCAGAAGGACCTGGGCAGGGCGCAGATGCCTTCCCACTTGAAGGGAATGCAGCATAGCCGGGAGCCATCGGCCAGGTCCGTGGACTCGATCGTGTGCTTGAAGTGGCCCAGGAGGAGGCAGGCGAAGGGCTGGTCCTCGGCCAGCAGGTTCCAGGGCTGCTCCTCCAGTTCAGGGATGTCGAACTTGATGGCGGGGCCATACTTGGGGTACTCGGTGACCATGGGGTTGGTCTCCGTGTCCATGTGCTGTCCAGTGAAGAACTCCTGGAAATTCCCCTGGTAGGCCATCTCATAGCCGAGGCACAGTTGGGTGTAGACGCTGGTGGAGTTGGAGTGTAGGATGGCCATGCGATCGTCAAGCAGGCCCTCGCGGGTGTGGGAGTTGTGCCAGAGCTTGGAGGCAAAGGTCTCGAACATGTGGATGAAGACCTCGTGGGGGGTCATGATCTCCAGCAGGCGCATCATGTAGGAGTGCATCCAGTTTTGAGCTTTGGGAAGGCACTTCATGACGCAGGATGTGAGCTGGCCGAAGTTCATCTTGGGGACGCCGGAGTTGTCCATGACGCCGAGAAAGGAGGCGATGTTGTTGGACTCCTCGTGCACCTTGGTGCACTGGTAGTGCCCTTCTCTGCCGGGCTTGATGAACTCGACGGCGACGCTGCAGAGGCGTAGCCGGAGCATGTTGAGGAAGGGGGCGACCCACTGCAGGGCCTCGGCTGTGCAGTAGGCTGGCTTCCAGTAGGCGGAGCGACAGTGCTGATTGCGCCAGGCCTGGAACTGCTCCCAGGACTCACCCTCCACTGGGGCTCTGTAGAGCTGGAGAGTAGGGTTGCAGGGAGACCAGAGTAGGGCTGCTCCTTGCATCAGGGGGTAGGACGGAGGCTCGTCCTTCCTTGGAGGATTGCAGGCCTTCGGAGTGTACCTCTGGACTTGCGGGTGAGACTGTCGAACGGATTGCCTGGATTTGGTTGGATTGCCTGGATTTGGGCGTAGGGCGGGCATGTGGACGGTGGTGTAGCTGGTGGCAAGCTTGGCCGCCCTGAACTCGTTGTAGCTGGTCCAGTCCACCATGAAGCACTCCCAGCCCGACCAGGAGTGGCTGACGGGGTTGCCGTTGGACTGCACCATGATCCAGTCACAGACCAGTTGCATGCACTCTAGCGAGGTGAGGCATGTTTCATCCCACTTGGTGTTTGGCTCGGCGTCGTATGGATGGCAATACCGTTCCATTCCCTCCATCGCCCTGGCGCTGAAGTTGACTTTGAGGCCCGAGGGAAGCTGTTGAGAGTTGTGCCTGATGACGGAGATGTCAATGGGGTAGGAGATGGTGGCCTCGCAGTAGGTGTTGGGGTTCAGGGGGCTGGAAGGACCCGGCCGAGCAGAGGGTGAGGGCTGGTTGCTGAGTGGCAGATAGCTGCTGTCACCGAACTGGCTCTCGAGGTTGTAGTTGGCGTAGGATCTGGCAGTGTTGCTGCTGCCGAATTTGCTGAAGGCTGTTGAGGCCGAGGAGGCAGGCTGGATCTCCATGTCCTCCTCCATCTTCTCCTCCACCGGAGGCTGTGGCTTGGCTCTCGGTGGTCGTTGCGGTTTAGGCAATGGACTGTCCCTCTACTCCAGTGACAGAGCGGCCATCCTGTCCTCGTCTGACCCTTCTAGGCAGATGAAGGGCTGGAGATGGACGGCCTCGAAGGCAAAGTGGAGGTCCGTGGTAGGGCAGCGCACTGGGTCGCGTCGGTAGTGGATGAGGATCCGGTTGCCAGAGGGGATGTGGATGACGAGACCTTTGTTGCCGTCGATGGTGATGCTGCCGTCACAGAGTAGCTTGACGGCCTTCTGGACAGGGAGGCCGGTGGCCTCGGCAGTGAGTATGGAGGTGATGATGTTGGTGTCGGTCTTGCCGCACTTGTCCACCATGTCGAACGGCCAGAAGCCCCATCGCTCCTGGCATTCCTTCAGTTGCGCTTGCTGCATTCCACCCTGGCAGATTGCACATTTTTTAGATGATTTAGCTGGTTTTCGGCAGGTAACCGAAGGATCAGCTGACACTTCTACTTGCGATAGAAGCCAACATAGGCTTGGAGCATGGAAGTGAAAACTGCAATTGGTGGCGATAAGCAGTTGGAGGTGGCGGGCCAGACGTTTGGCCGCCAGCAGCTCTGCATCATTGGCTGACTGCAGGTCAGCCCACTGGGTGGTTCCTTCCAGGCACGAACCATCAACTTGTCTCTGCAATGTTTCATGGATTAAAGAAAATCTTGCATTTTGGCTTGCAAGATAATTTCGCACTATCAAGTTTGCGTGGGATATGTCGTTCTGTTTGAGTGTGGCCGCTGCGTGCAAGGCGGCGGCATGGAGGGCTGGGATGTCATCCCTTTGGAAAATGGAGAGGAGCCCTGATGAGAGCAGGCGCAGCCCTGCCCTCTGGTTGTCATCTCCTTGGATTTTCGCCGGGTATACTGATAGTGTGCCTAATAAAAGCAAAAAATTAATCATTGGATGAAATATTGAGATATTCTTGGTATAAACCGTGGTATGCGCTGCATAGCAGATTGTCCAGCTCAACCAGCTCGTGCATCATGGTCCTTAAAGGTGTAAGCCATTCTCCTGAGGTGTTAGCTTCTATTTCATACTCATCCTCATTTTCCACCAAAAATAACTAAATCATCCACTTTTTGTTCAGCTTCGTTAATAGTTAGTGACGGGGTTAAATGAGTAGGCAGTTTAGCAAAGGGTACTAACTGTTGCGGCTGGGACTCTGCTATTGACATGATGATTGGGTGCCAGCCTATGGCTGAGGCTGGGGAGTTGGTCGTGGCTGGAGCTGTGATAGCTGCTGTCGATGCAGGGCTCTGAGCTATGGCCGTGCTTTCCTTTCCTGGAAATCGTTTTTGTTTTTTTATATTTTCTGGTTTTGATAGAAAATGACAATTTTTTGGATTTTCTTAGCTTTCCCAAAGATGGTTGGCTAAAAGGAAAGGCACCTTTGAAGGCACTGCTTTCGTTGGTTTCCGTGTTTGCGGCGTGCTGACTCTCGTCAGTTCCAGGTGTTTCTGACAAGTTTTTTGACTTGTTTGAAACTTGAGATAGGCATTCAGATGATTGAGAACCTTGAGCGTTGCAGCTCTGGTTGGTAGTTGGTGCCATGCTGGCAGGGGAGGGAGAGCCGGTGTGGGCTGTGGGAGACGGCATTGCTGCCAGTGAAGGAGGCCTTGAGGCCGAATCTATTGACTGTGGCGATGCGCTCGCACTGCAATCCATAGATTCATGGAACATCGGCTTTACTTACCCTGGTCAGGAGGCACTTTTCCTCCTCTTGAGCTAGAGGCTCAGAGGTGGGTAGGCTTTCCAGGTCAATGATGTTGAAGGCGGCTGAGCTTGGCTCCCAAGTGAGGGAATGAGAATATGGCTTAACGACTGCCTTTATATACCCTTATCCCCATGTTTTGACTCTAGGTTAAGTCATAACAATTAGAGTCTCTGAGAACGTTAGAAGCAGACGGCCAACAGGGAATTTGCTGGAGACACAACATAATTTTCCCTTTAATCGTTGCGCAAATATGCGTTTGTAATTTCATCATTTAAGAATATTTGATAAATTTATTCCTTTTGTGGGAACCATTGATAAGCTAAAAATATTTTATTTTACAATGTTTAACTTGCATTAATTTTTAAGTGATTATTTGATTGTAGTTTGATTCAAAATAGTTGGGCGAAAAGTGAATGGCTAACTTTTTTCGTATATCCTGTCGCACATGAGAAGCCAGTCCACTTTGGACATCAGCTCTTCCGATGAGTACAGGTAGACGCTTGGTGCCACAAGCCAGGTGGGCACCGGAACTGTTGTTTTGATGGTAGTCGGTGCTTCGCCAGAGGGGGAGTTTTGAGCAGTAGTGCCGGTTGGGTGGGAAATGATATCTACTGAAACTAAAGTTTCCCCCGATGATTGCGCTGAGGTTTGGGGGTCTGATGGTAAGCAAGGATATTTATTCTCACCTTCCATCAATCATGGGGCTCTGAATCAGGAAGAAATATTCATCATGAAACATCGCCTTTTGTAGTTATGACTAGCATGAAAACGTTGTTTTCTTACCTAGACAGGTGGCAAATCCGGCTGATTTTCCAGTTGCCGTTGGTTCATGAACTTGGAGAACAAGTCAGCGAGATTGTTAACGAAAGTATAGAAAGCGTTTGCAAACTGCAGGAAAGGAGTTGCAAGACTTCATAGCTGAAGGGCATTTTTGATTGGAATTTTTGGGCATGTAAGTGCCGTTCGTTTAAGTTGACACCTGGTTTGGAGGTGCGGTGAGGGATGAGTTTTCTAGGCATGGCCTAGCCTCAAGGACACTCCCATGCGCTTCCTAGTGTGCCTTAACGGCCGTCCCTGGCTTTGCTCCCAGGGCAGGCCTGAGAACTTTTTCCGTCTGATTCGTCATGAGTTTGAAGCAGAATGCTCTAACGACTACTCCCCAAATCACTTTTTTGGTGGCATTTTTGTGTCAAAGTTGTTGCTGAAACCTTACTTGGATAAGTAACTGTTTTGCAGTTGAAGCTGGCTCTGCGTTTTATGAGTCCTTCTTAGCAGAGCCGTCCAAAGTTAAAGTAATAAGTAGTATGCCGAATTGGAATTTTACGCTTAACTACTGAAGCCTTGCTAACATATCGAGTGTTATTTTGGTTACTTGGCTTTTTCCAAGATTGTTGAAACATTAGTTAATTTTCATAAATCGAAAGGTGCTTCATGACAACCAAAGTTGACTGACCTTGATGATCGTGCGTCGGTTTTTGTTTTGAATCATTTGATTTATAGAATAGCAATGTAAACTGCATTACAACATGAGAGACATGCGCAAACAAACCCTTTATGGGCATCAAACATGATATAAAATAATTGAAACGAGTGAAAATGCTTTTCTTTGCTAAACATGGATCCACAAAGTTGCAAATTTTGAAGATTTTGTTTACTTTTTGTCTAATTCGCAAATGGTGAAAGATGAATTTAGTAAAGGCTTGGTGAAAATCATTTTTACTGGAGTTCACGGCGTCCTATGATGCGCCAAAGGATGCCGAACTCGTTCATGTGCTGGTCGTACAGCTCCACGTGGGTGGCCAGCTGCCTCTCCACCCAGGAGAGCGTCTGCCAGAGCTCCTGTCAAAACTCGGCTCTTTAGGGAAGGTTTTTATGTGTCCGTGCTGGATGAGGCAACTATTAGTGCTTCTTTACCCTATTTCCATTTATATCTTTTCTGTGAAACATCACAGCCTGCGGCGTGGAGAATCATTGAAAGAATAGGGAACCTTGGCTCCGTAGACGTGATCGCCCTCTCGGGGGGCGGTGAGGCGGACGTAGTGGTGGTGGAATCCATGCTGCAGGACCGCGCGGGTGGCGCCCGCCAGCCAGCTTCTCAGGTCCGCATAGTCCTGGATCACCTTGGCCATGCTGTTCTCTGTCAAACATGCTCACTTTAGATCCATGGATACCCTTGATTTTCTTAGCCATAAATGCTTATTTTGGTTTTTTAAATGACATTGCATGAAATTTTAGTTCTATGCTAAGAAAAAGGGAACCGTTGATCTCCTTTCGGTATGTTTGGTAATGGTTGAACATGAGCTTGAGGCCAGCCCACAGATCCGTGGCAAAAGCGCTGTTGATGTCGGCCAGCCTATACACAGGAACATTTTAATGCTAATGCACTTGAGCTCCTCCAAGTTGGCACACTCCCGCGCCTTGCCGAAGGGGTGCTGGGGAGGGCCAGCGTTGAGGAGTAGGAGGCGGGGCTGACGGGGGGGCGGGGCTGTCCTCCCTGGCATCCAACTCGTGGCTACTGCCGAGGGCTGCGTTGGGGTGGGTGAAGTGGAACTGGGTGCCGCGCAGAGGGGGCCCTGGGACTGGGCGCCGGCCACGCCCTCGGCTCCGCGCGCCGCGACCTGAGCCTCGATGGACCACCACAGTTCCCACCTCCATCTTCTCACTTTCTATTGGCTGGCTTCTAACTGGCTACAATTGTCATTTTGAAGACACTCTCTATTCCACTTATTGTGGGATACAGCGAAACTAAGGGCTACATTGTTTCCACGAAACAGCACTTAAGGGGGCAGGGATTATAACTGCTCATCCAAACTCTGACTCTATTCCCTCTCTAAGGTAACCGTTGTACAGGTTCGGCCTGGTGAGGAGAAAAGGGGTTGTGAAAGGGGAGTAAAGGGTGGAGTGTTATGGGGGGAATAGATCTGCCTGTCAGGCCGCATCTCTGTGGCTTGTGTGCGGGAAGGCGGGGCTCCTGGGGGGCAACTGAGGGGCGTGGCAATGCCGCTTTTTATGTCGCCTTGCCCTTTCCCAGGCTGTTTGTTGCGGGAAGGGACCGTGACTTACCGCTTGGGTACGCCGCTTGGGCACGCTGCTTTGTATGCACCTTGGCTCTATGACTTGCTAATTGAAACTCCCAAGCCAGCACTGGCTTTTTTGGGGCTGTCCAGTTTGCCTAGTAGAAATGGTCGGAAAACGACAAATCAATTACTTCTCAATAGCTGATGAAGCTATTAGTTAACCAAACGAAACATTTAATGAAAGAGTTTAACACAAGTTGGGTTCTTGGTTGTAAGGCTTTTGTCCAATTGCCTGGCTTTAAACGGTCCGTATGGATGTCTGAGATGTTTCAAGTGAGATATATTTTCCATTGCAAACCTGCGCCCTTTGATGGGCATAGCTTAAGTTTGCCGATATTTTTCGAATGCATTGTTATGCTTGATTTGGACTAAAAGCATTTATTATTTTCATGGCGAATGAATCTTTTTTAATTGTTGCAATAAAACTAAAGACTATGGAATGAAGGTGGTAGTATGCAAAAGGAGGGGAGAGGGCTTTGTTGGCTAGGCCTGGAGGTCACTGCCGAACACCTCGTAGAGATGCTTGCCCTTCTCCATGTGCTCCTTGTACCGGCTGTCTTCATAGCGCAGCCCATGGATGGTGTTGTCGATTTTCGTCCAGAGTTTCTGCAAACCAATCTTCAAGACTGGCTTCACGGAAGTAAGTGAAAAGCTGTTTGCTGAACCCCTCAGTGGGTGGCGTCTTCTGGCATGCTGGTGCGTTTGTTGACCACAGCGTCTTTGACGACGGGGAGGTAACTATCCTCCCACTGCTCCTCCACTGCCTGGCAGCAATGGCTGAGCCAGTCGATGAGTGGCTTTTTGCGGATCAGCGCTGACCCCAGACCATCCCCCTGCCAGCCTGCTAGTCCATTCAGCATGTTTTAATAAACGGCAGTTCCCAGGGCTGAGTGTAAAGGGTGTACCTTGCAGTTCGTTGAGGTAGGTCTGGAAGCCGTTGAAGGGGACTGGGTTTGTGGCAGAGGGCTTCCTTGTCCAGTTGCGCTGGAATGCGTTGTTCGTCTTCATGAGCCTTTGATGCTGCTTATAATTAGGTGGCTTTATCAAAAACAATTGTACCAGAGGTAGAGCCGATAGATGCTTTCGATGTAGACATCCAGATCGTGCTTCAGCTCCGGCCAGTTGCGGTATTCCATCTTGACTCCCCTTGGCGGTGGCGTCTTGGAGCCGAAGGAGGAACTGTTGAGCAACAGGCTGGGCAGGGGTTGGCCTTCATCCCCACCCTGGTTGGGCTCGGCGGCCTGAGCTTGGGCTGCTTGGAACTCGTTGGCTGGCTGGGCATCCCCCGCCAGCTGGGATTCGTTGTCGCTCATCCTAGGAAGTATTCATTTCTCATTTAATCATTGCGCTTGATGAGTGGGAGCGGATTGGCGAAAGCACTCTCAGGAGTAAATAAACGATGCTAGTGAAACATCAGAGAGTTCGTTAGATACTTACCGCTATGCCTTGCCGACATCAGAAGCTTTTTATTCGCTTCACAACGATGAACTGGCAAAGCTAACCTTTGGTTTCAGAAACGGATATTAATTGCAGTGTTTCTGGAGGGCACAAGCTGTGGTTAGTGAGAGCATGGTTGACTTATGTCTACAACCAAGGCTCACAATACCACAAAGATTGGGCTCACCTGGTCAATCCCTTGAGGTAGGAGTAGAGCACTGTGCAACGTTATTTTGAAAAGTCACATTATGGCTATTTCAAGATCTATTTAGCTCATCAGCGGAAGGTTTTTGCCGCTTGCTCAAATAAATAAAGTGAAACATTATCAAGTTCCATAACCAAGGTTCAAGTTTTCCTATCCCCATTGGAGGTGAAGAAATGGGCAGCTTACTTGTTGTGGGACTAGTGGAAGCGGAGCGGTCGATGAAGGGGACTGACATTTGCTGGCTGGACTGGCTGGACTGGACTGCTTTCTGCTAAGCAGCCGGTCCTTTTATAGTCTTCCATTAGGGTATTCCAGCGACTAGTCTAGACGAAATCGAAGACAAAACAATTTGCTGATTCCTTTCTCAAGCAGATTTTTCCATGAAATATATTCTTTGTAGAAATATTTTTTTGCCACATTTCACAAGAAGAAAATTATTTTCTTACTTGACGGCATTGATTTAATACTTTGGATATAAGTAATGATTTGGATTTGCCTGTCAAATTTATGATAAATAAATTTAAGATAAATTTTTATTCTATGAAATGGCATGAATTTGCCTTAATTGCATATTGTTTCTTGCGCCAAAAGCGGGACGAGACTATTAAAGCCCTAAAGCAGGCTAGCCTCATACGCACGTAGTGAAACCTCAGCGTGCTGGTTTACCGTAGTTAACGCCGAGCAGGCGCTTTTCGTTCGCCCGGCTATTCTGGAAGGTTTTAGGATTCTTCCTTTCCAGCAGATTCAATTTGTGCATATCCAAAAAATTGTTGTTGACTTGTTCTTTTTCGGCATTTTTAGTCTAAAAGAATTTTTAAAATTAGTTTTGAAGCAAAGTTTACCTCATACGGCAGTTTGCAGAATATTTTCTAAACACTACGTTTAGATGTATTTGCTGTGGTTTTAAATAATTTTATGAAAAGATTGTTAATTTATGTTTTTTATCACGTACTTATGGAGGCAAAGAATCGCCTGCTCATCTTGGCACACGCATTTGTACACTGTTTGAAACATCAGAACTGTTCTCTTCGTTTTCGTTGATATTTCGTTGATTAAATCCATCAGATGGGAGAAATACTTCTTTCGGAAAGTTACACCATGCGGAAAGTTTTATGCTTCTTAACCTATCAGTTACAAGGAAAAAATAACTGTTTGCGGTCGATGTTGAATTCCGATTTATTTGCAAATAATTGCACTGCAATTTTTATTTTGTTGATTTGACTTTAAGTCAAATTGCAAAAGGAACGATAGTTTCTCTTATGATGGAAAATATTTTGCTCTGTTGATTCGCTTGTATTTCAACATTTCCTTTATCACACTTCACATATCCCCACGGCCTAGGGGAAAGCAACACTGGGAATGGAGCGAGGGGTGTCTTCCGGGGCCATGCTTGGATTGTTTATCACACTGCGCTGATGTGTAGGACAGCGATGCAGTGTAGGCATGGCCTGAGAGCCACTGGCCTGCAAATTAGAGTTTCTCTTTTCCGCAAATTGGGCCAATTTAGTGTACCTGGTTTGGATCTTGCGGCAGAGGCTGTAGGCTCGGCTGCTCTCCTGGCTGCTCTTCAGGCAGCCCTTCAATGATCACTGGCCGAGGCAGAAGACGGCGGAGCACCTGATCATCAAATACATTGACTAGGTCCAAAGAGGCTTAATTTGGTTTGTGAAACCTTAGGGTTCAGGTTGATGACCTCAGCGGCCATGAGGAGGTGATAGGTGGCCTGGATGGTATCCAGGTTGCTGTAGTAGACCTTGGCCTCTTCGCCCATGGCCAGGTTGGTGACCCGGGACTGGGTTTGGTAGAAATGGACATGATTGCGTTTGAGGTGCAAGTTGGCCTGGACGATGGTGCATCCAATGGCCTCGGCGGTCAGGAGGACGGGCTTGATGTAGCAGTTGATGAAGCCATGTTCGTCCACCATGTCGTAGGGGTTGAACCCCCAGCGGTCGATGGTCCTCACCGCCTGTCTCGCTGCCTGCTTAATCTGCAAATGCCATCTTTTTATGCCTCACTGTAGGTGTACTAGAGAGGCATGAACTACGGGTCCATTGGGTCCGGTGCGTTCCACGTTGGACAGCCAGCACACGCTGGACCCATGGAAGTCGATGGACTGGGTGTGCTCAGGCTGCCAGAGCTTGTTGCCGGCCATGAGGCGCTGCAAGTACCAGGCCATTCGCCTGGAGCAGGCCTTCTCCTCGCTTGGGTCCAGCATGAGGCAAGCTTCCTCCTCTTCTGCCAGTTGGCCCAGGCCAGCTTGGTGGCAGGCCTAGGATTGACGGTGGATGGGTAAGACAATTAAGAGTGCAGGAAAGGCTTACCCTGAGTGCCAAGAGGCGCTGGTTGTCGTTGCGGCGGAGGCACATGGCTGCCTCCCACCCGATGGTCTTGTTGCTCACCGCCTTGTAGTACTGGCCGCTGATTAGGCCATGGGAGAGCAGGCGTAGTCCTGCCCGATGGGCATTGTCCCCATCCATCACTGGAGGGAACTCCAGATCTGAAATGGCTCTGCATTGCTGGAATTTCTAGATTTTTAAATTTTGAGTGTACCTTGTGCAGTGGGTGCCTGGCGGGCATCGAGGACGTGGAAGTTGAACGTTTCATCCAGCAGGGGCAGTGATTCTGCGAAAGGGCGTTCAGGGGCTACCTCTGGCCATAGGGCTTGGGCAGGTTGCATAGGAGGAAGTTGGAAAGGTTGCGCCATGGGTTTTTTAGGAGTAGAGGATGAGCTGGTTTTTTTGAAAGGCACAAAGCCATTGATAGTGAAAGGTGGGTTGGCGCCTGTCTGCAACCACACCTGGCACTACAATAGAGTTTGTGCCTTCCAACTGAGCTTAGGGAGAGCACAAAGTCGTTCTAGTGAGAGCTGGGTTGACGCTTGTCCGCAACCACAGCTTGCACTATAACGGTCTCTGGGCTGTCCAGGGTAGATTGATGTCGGAGTTGATGAAGAATGGCGATTTCTCCTTCCTTATATGCTAAGATCTAGCCACTCTAAGACACAACAGTTAATTATCCATGCTGAGAACCTAACTGTTTTGACTACTCTTGTTCACATGCGCTTTTCTAGCTGTTTGGGTTATGCCGTTTCCCTGAACGCTTAAGAAATGCTGATTACATGTTTTTTATTTAGCTCAGCTTATTTGCTAAGCGAATCGACGACAGCAAATTTTCTTTTCACTTTTCCTTAATGAGTGAACACAGATGGCACAAATCGCTTGAAATGAGCTGGAAGTAATGAAGACATGTCTTTGAAACATCAGAGAGAGGCTTAACTCTTCTCTAACGCTGCTTTACTGGACAGCGTTTTTTGTTAAGTATTAACCGAAACATTTGTTTTTTGAACGAATGGTTTTAAATTTTATTTAATATATATTTTCATTTATGAGTCTGGGTTTTAGAACTGATATCAAGGTTGGCGGTAGCATTTTTGGTTAATAATAGGATTTGAAACCTCAACGAAAAGGCTAGTGGTAGGATTTGTGGTAAATTTTTCATTGAGGGGGCTTGTGCTGCAGCAACTGGGGCCTTGATATATCTGCCTTTTTGCTTTTGACCAAGGTTTTAATCACGACTAATTCCTGACCTAGATTGGAATAGCGGGGTCAAAAATGGCTTTTATGTTGGGGGTAAAGCATCAGAGGCATGGGTGTCTAGGACGTGTAACCGCGCACACTCTTAGATAGGGCACGTGGTTCCCTCTGTCCTATGCAATACGACTCATAATAGCAGTAGATGCTAAAAATTATTCACTTGCTTCGAAACGGGGCAAGATAATTTACTGCGGATGTCCTCCTGCTTTTCTGGCAGGAGCGTTAATGAAGGAGGTTGGTTGGTAGGAGGCTTGCAGCTGATGTACATAATTTTTTCAAACCGTGCTGGCAAGAATTAGCAGTGAATCACCTATCATGGCAGAAATCGACTGTTTTGACTTCTGTCCTCCTTTAGCTATTGGCTTGAGGCATATTTCTTGCAAGGCAGGCTAATTTTTGAAGCATGCAATGCGTCTTTTTACCAGTATTTTTGAGTCTCTCTTTCTCTCTCTCAACTCACCGAAACCAAAGCTGCCCCCCCATTGTCAACGCGCACACAGAGAGCTTACTTTGCCGGCTTGCATGTGCACTACTCATAGCGTCTTGAATTCACTCATCGGCCTCCTCCAAATATTCCTCAGCCTCTTCGTCCTCCTCTTCATGGCAGTCCCAAGGGTTGACACCGACACCTTCTGCCGCTTCCTCTTCTTCTTCTTCAGGCTCAGGCTCTGTTTCCATCAGGAAACGTACCTGCCGCTGGAAACACACTTTATTCCCTCCTCCCCTAGGTTGGGAGGTTTAAGGCCACTGTCCCCTGCTTTGCTGGTCAATGGGCGCCGTCCTGCTGAGCCTCTGCCTCCCCGCATGCCTTGCGAGCGTTCTTGGTATCGGGGGGTGAATGAAATGACCCTAGGCACAAATTCGGAGCAAGGTTCATCAGTTTCACCCTTCACCATTGTCACGAAATCTTTCAAAGCCCAGCAGTTGGTTGGCATGTGACCCTTTCTTTGACACCAGAAGCAGATTTTAGCATCCGAGACAGGGGTATTTGAGCGGTTCCTTGTAGGGTTTGCAGATTAGTGCATTTGCGCGTGCCTTTTGCGCGTGCAATTTCTGTGAAACGGGTCAGCCATTGCGTGGCATTTCCATCACATTCGTAGGTTTTGAGGCCCATCAGGTGATATTGAGGGGGCGTGCGGCCCGGGAGATCATTGGTATCAGTCCCGTTTTCAGTCATTTCAGTCTTTGCGGACTTCAGCTCGCTTCGGCATACAGCCTGAAGGCGAGGCGTGGAAGAGGGAGAAGGGAAGAAGGAAGAGAGGAGGTTGGAAAGAGGGGAGGGGGGAGGGGAGAGTGACATTTACGTGGCTCGGAGTTCCTAGAGCTAGTCGCAAACCCAACAACAGAGCCAGTTTGCAAGGGGCTCTCACTACCCTATACTGGATGTTGCTGCGCAAGGGTGAGGACTAGGCCTAGTTGATCAGTACCAATTGTAAGGATCTGTAGTGCGGTTACAAGGGCAGGAGGGCAGGAGGTTTATCATGAGGAAGCAAGAGAAGAGACTGATCTCAGGGTGAGATCTAAGGTGCAGGAGCTGCCTTGTTATGGCTACGCTCCAGATGGGGGTCATGCACCTTACAAGTTGTTGATGTCGTACTTTCACTCATTTGCCTTCCATCGGGTGGATGATCCCCAGTTGGTGTACTGGGCGACCCAGATGATGAGCATGATGACACTGACGAAGGTGATGATGCCAACGATGATTCCAGTGATGGTCACGATGAGGCAGACAATGGAGCTTCCTAGTCCGTCAATGACGGAGGATGACGGAGGAGAAGGATCGGTCAGTGAGGTTCTGGAAGAGAGCGAGACACTCTCCTGGCATTGTGGGGTCCGTGAAGATGTAGGGCTGGACCAAGTGGGAGTCCACCTTCAGGCTGTGATAGGTGAGATCTTGGCCAGGTCCCTCTGGGAGGAACAGGATCTCTCCGCTGGTGAGCTTCACAGGGAGGAAGAGGTAGCACTGTGGTGAGCCGGGGAGGCGATGGTAGTGGTAGATGAGGGTGACGTGGGCCTCCAGGCAATTGCCGAGGTAGACGGCGGAACCCTGGATGGAGGCAAAGATGTCGGAGCAACTGGTGTAGGCTCACATTCCGATGGTGGGGTTCATGTAGAAGAGCTACTTGAGGACTTGGTACTGGTGGTTCTCCAGCAGGCAGATCCTCTGCTCTTCACTCAGCTTGGCCTTGTTGATGATTTTGTCAAGCTCGTTGATGATGAAGTGGATCTTGGCCTTGACGGGGTCGTGGATGTCATACCAGTGCTTGATCTTGCTGAGGTGCTGATGAACTGCTTTGATCCATTCCTTGCGAGCGAGGTGACTCAGCGCAGGAAGTTTGAGCTTCTGTGCTTTGTCAGCCTGATCAGCCTGGGGCCTCGATTTGTCGGTGTTGAGGGCCAAGGAGATGGAGTTGCCTTGAAGCCACTTCAGCCATTCTTCCTTCACTGCTGACTCCTCGTCGTTGTAGCTTCGTCTGAGGCGAGACCGGACCCAGTCGGGCTTCATGCCTTTCCAGTGCATGTCGTGGTCTTGGGTGGCAGGCTTGTGCGGATGTCCAGGTGGCACATCCTTGTCTATGGGGAGGATGGTCTTGAGGTGGACACATGGAGTGGCATTCTCTCCATGGTGCTTGCCACTTTTTGGGTACTCGAGGGTCTTCTTGACATCCCAGTGGATTCGCACTGCCATGCCTTTGCGGGTGGGCAGTGTACCGTTGGGCAGGCACTTCATCTCTGGCTTGGTGAAGTTGAAGTTGTTCTTGGGCTGGTAGGTGGTGAACAAGGTCTGCAGGTTGGGGATGTGCACTCGGTTGCCCATGATGTCTGCCTGGTAGGTGCCGAGGTGTTTGAAGGGGCAATACTCCAGAAGGGGAGTATCGTCCCAGACGATGGTGCTGGTGGGGGTGACGCAGCTCTCCTTGCTGATGTCGCAGCTGGAGAGGTCCACCCTGAGGTCCATGGTGAGGGAGCCGTGGTTGGAGTAGACGTTGCCAACGTAGAGGTGGAGGTTTGTGGTGGAGTAGTAGAAGGTCTGCCAGCAACAGTAGTGCATGATCTTCACTGTCTGCTCCATTGAGTAGAAGCCTCGTCTCTGTGCCTTGATGGGGATACCACGGAACTTGTTCTTCTTTCATGCCGTGATGCACTCATGCACGGGGATGGAGTGGAGGATGATGGGGAAGGGCAAGTCGAAGTTGTACTGCATGGGTGCTGGCCAAGGCCATTTGACGGACACCATGTAGATCTCTAGCTCGCATTTGACTGTGGGAGATCGTGGCGGTTGGCCATCAGTGCTGTAGACGTTGACGGGGTGGTAGGAGTGGAAGGCCTTCTTGGGGATGCGACAGTCCCTTGGGACTTTGGGTATGGAGAAGATCCTGCCGGCTCCAGGGTGTCGGGGGCAGATTTGGAACTTGACTCCTTTGGGCGGTGCTTTGGCCAATTCCTGGGCTATGTCTTGTGCTTGGAGCAGTCAATGTCAGATGATGTCTTCGGTCAGTGTTGATGTCGGTTGTCAGTGGCAGCATCCAGTTTGAGTACTTCGTCGAGCTCGCATTGGTCGACTGGGTTGAAGGGGCATTCCTCGATGAGCTGGTCTTTGGTGTCCCAGTCTTGATTTTCCTTGTCCCAGTCTTTGTCCTGATAGCACTCCTTGACAAGCGCTTCGTGTTCCCGAGGGATGGTGTGGTGTTCCTGTCCCTCGAACAGATGGTGGCGCTGGTTCCTATGGGGTTGGGACTTGGCAAAGTCGTTGGTGGGTTCAGCTGCGAGGTGGGCTTCCTCGAGGTTGTTGAAGCAGAGCGTACGGCATCGTGGCGAGTGTTGTGGCATGTGGTGCAGGTTGGGGTGGAAGCTCTTCTTTGGTCTTTTAGGATGCCTCGGATTGGGGGGTCTTCTTCTGGTGAGACATCATCCCACTCTAGGGAGTTGTTGTCATCGGAGTAGGTTTCGGAGTTGGGGGCATTGTCGGCGTCCGGTGTTAGTGCCTCGCCTTTGGAGGAGCTGTTGTTGTAGAGGTCGGGTACGGTACCCCTTTCCTCCATGGGGGGCAAGTACTCCGGTAGGGGTAGTTGCTCTGGGCGAGGATTGTGGATGAGGGGGGTGAGGTTGCGGACATGGCAGTCCTTGGTGTCGTAGATGACCTTTCCTTTGGAGGTAGTGTAGCTGGTCAGGACCTTGGCTATCACTGGTGGGTCATCCTCAACATCCAACTGGTTGGGGGTGGGGGTGAAGCTGGTGATGCATCCCATCTTGAAGGAGTGGCGAGGGGTGTTCTCATCATAGAGCCACATGAGCTCTCCTTCCATGTGGCTTCACACTGCTTCTCCTCTGCAAGGCTTGAATTAGTGCTTCCGATTGCTGATGAGGACGTCTCTCAGTTCAGAGAGAAAGACTTTCCAGACGGCGTTCAGCACCTTCTCCCGCTGGCTGAGCTCCCTGATGAGCTTGGTCGGTGTGAAGTCGGGGTCGCTGATGGTGTCCTCAGGGCGTGGAGGGAGAAGTAATTGTAGGTGAGGGTGGAGGAAGTGGGTGGGCGTGACAACTTGGGGGTCTTCGCTGTAGGAGAAGATCAGTCTGCAGTTGATGATGGCTTCCATCTCCTGCACCAGCGTCTTCATCTCTTCCTCGTGGATGGTCTTGTAGGCTGCCAGTCTCTTCAGGACTCAGCTCACCAAGCCCACCATGCACTCTACCATGCCGGCGGAGGGCGAGTGGTTTGGGGGGATGGTGCGGAGTCAGGCTCCCTTGGCCAGGAAGAAACGGAGGAGTTCTTCCTTCTTGTCAGCTTCGGAGGCATCCGTGAAGGGTTCATCAAAGAGGGTGATGGTGGCCCAGAGGAGGGGGCTGTGGTTGTCTGAGTAGACGGAGAGTGGGTAGCCCACTCTGCCACAGATCTGCCGATGACCCTAAACAATGCGGACGCCATTGAGGTTGGGCAGCACGTCCAGGATGACTCCTCGGGTCACTTGGCAGGTGTAGACGAGAATGTAGCACTTCTCGAGTTGCTCGATAGTGTGTTCCTTCTGTCGTCATTGTTGGGGATCTGGTGGGTGGTTGGGATCCTGTAGGGTGCGGATGATGCGGAAGGGGCCCTTGACATCTATGGAGATGTGCTCCATCACCGAGTACATATCAAAGCGACTCAGTGGGTAGGGCCAGAAGTGGGGGGAGGTGAATAGCATTGACTCGAAGCGGTGGCATACGAGGCAGAGCCTGAGGGTGGCTTGCGTCCTCTGCACTCCCTTGACTATCCAGTACCACTGGCAAAGGAGGGCCAGCATGACCCGGGCCTTCATGTGCCCAGCCATGTGGTGGTAATGGAGTATGAGAAGCGCCGTGAAGACATGTTTTTGGGCAGGGTGGCAGTATGGGGTGGCGGGCGTCAAGAGGGAGGTCAAGCCTTCCCAGTCTTGAGCTGCACCTCAGCAGTCCAGTGTCAGAGAGGAAGAGGTCCAGGTCCTTGAAGAAGGTGAGGACATGCTTGGGAGCCGACTGGTCCTTGTTCTTGAACGCATGGATGACGTCTCAATACTCCCTCCTCTGCAGGTACCGGACCCAGAGTTACTCTGCCGCTTCCTGTTCCTCGGCAGTGATGTAGCGCGTCGAGGGGATGGGCATCTTCCTGGTGGCCCTCTGGAAGCGCATGAAGTGAAGAACAGAGGCTTCAAGAGCGACTACGACAAAAAGCCCCACTTCAACAAGTTCGTCCACTACCTCACCGAGCTGAAATGTTCAGTCCATATTCTTTGGACTAGTGCCTTCCAATAGGAAAGCATCCTTTCCAGCGGGCTGGGCCGGAGAAGGCCTGGACTGGCTGGAGCACTGCTGCAAGGCAGTGACGGAGAGCTGGGAGGAGCCGACCTTCCTACCCAAGCTCACCGACCCCATCGTCAACAAAAGGACTGGCGAGGTCAAGACCATCGCCCACGGAGGGGTCACACCTTGTTTTTACGCTAATATTTATTATCATTCATGATCCTGGCTTTATCATTTGCAGAATCTCTGGGGCAAGATGCTCTCGAATATCCAGGCCCTGCGCTATGAGGAAGCCAAGTTCGATGAGAACATGCTAAGAGGGAAATTCCTCTTCGAAGTGTTCGGTGATGAGATCGAGTAACGCTTTTCGCGTCTTTCTTTCTTTCTTTTTTAAATGTTCATTCCTTAGTCAATAGTTGCCGGCTGGCCTGCGATAAATATTCTCTATTTCTTTTCAAACAAAGCCTATAAAACAGCCACTTGAACGACCACTTTTCAACTATCCATCTGATTAATGTTGCATTAATAAAATAAAAGCACTTGCTAGTTACATGAATACAATTTCTTAGCCGTAGTTTGGGCATTGTTAGCAAATGTGACACTTCAAAAGCCGCTAGCGTCGAAGCAAAACCTTCACACTCAAAAAGGGCGGCATCGCAACAGCCAAAGGGACAAGGCACTTGCAAGAAATGGTGCCGTGGCGCCAACTGGGGGGCGTGGGAAATGACGCATAAAACAGCCAGCCGACAATCCCCTTGTCCTGTCTACGTACGGTCACTATAGGGCTGTGCCGGCCTCCCATCCGCTCTTTCATTCCCAGTTCTACCCCAGCAAACCAGCATAATCTTTCTTGCGCCTAGTTTTATGCAGAACCAGGACTCAGAAAAATTGGTTGCGTTTTTCTTTTCCCAGGATTAGACGCGTTGAATTCAATGACGATTATCCTTCTGGCTGAGGTTTCGTTAAAGCATTATCACCCGTCTCTAGAAGACCTCGTCAATATACTTAGGAGACGAGAAGAATTATTGGAACAGTCCATCTACCGAGAGCTAAGGAACTACAAAAGTCTCCGATGAGCCTGAGCCATCAATATGTTTGTAGTTCAGGCAAAACGATGTGAGAAAGGGCAGTTTCCTACACGCACGTTTTTGTCCCATCTACGTCCAGTCACTGTAATGCTGTGGCACTCTCAGTTGAGCACTTTCATCCCCAGCCAGCAACCACAACAGTGCTTTTCCCGGCTTCAGAATTAGGACTGAGCCTGTTTCATATTGAGCCAGAATTTTTGACCCACTCAGTTTATGTTTCAATGAGACAATATACTCCGCTTTCTGCCTGACATATATAATTTTAGGAAGTTTTACAGGAGAATCTGTTCGATTCTTTGCTCGATTCTTTGCTACATTTTTTTTCGATTAGATTTCAGCCGAAGTATCAGAAAGAGAATTGGAGCATGAGTCTCAACACGCGAAGTGCTCAGCGCCGCAGGAGGCCAGTCCCCGGGCCCAGGGAGCCGGAACGACTGCGGCAGGCCGCCAGGGAGTTCCGGCTGCCCCGCATCCTCCTCCTACCCGACAACATCCCCGAGCTGGAACCATTCACGGAGGCGCGCAGCTGGCCGACCTTGCCCGACCTCCGGGAGGGCCTCAAGGGCATCATCCAGTTGCTCAACGACGTCCTCACCCGGTCACCCCTCCAATCACCTTCTACTTTTGTGACCACTCCAATGAGCGCAATGCTGCATTAGCGCCAAGGACTGCAACAACGCGTTCTCCATGGACCTCGAGGCGGGGCTACCCCTCCGCTTCAACAACTACTGCACTTTCCACGGAGAGAACACAGGTGAATAGTCATTGGTTTTTTGTGTTTTGTTTCTTCAAAAAAAATAACTGAAAATATTTTCTCCAGATTAAAAAATAATCTAAATATCATATCTGAAGCTAACAAGGCCAATGCAAATTTCAGTGCGCAACCTGGCTTGGCACTTTGGTGCCCACAAGGAGGTGCGGCGCTGGGCGAGGGGCAGCGCCGAGGCGGTTCTGAACCGGGGCTTATATGCCCAGTTCGTCACCCTCACCGAGCCCCGAGAAGGGGACAGCGTCCATGCAGCGGAGGTTTTCATCCACTCTCTTTTACGATTCCAATCAAACAGCATGAAAATCAAACAGGAGGAATGGCAAACGCTTCGCTGGGTGGAGCACAAGCTGGTCCTGCAGGAGGAGATCTACTCCTCCAACATGATCTCCTTCCAAGTCCTCACCGCGGTTCTTGACAATTAACTAGCTTAATTTGTTAATTGAACAATAATTGTCAAGATCCGCACATTGTTTGTAATTCTACCCCTAAAGGGCTTTTTGAGTTCATGCTTATCATGTTTTCAATGCAATTTTCGAGTTCCTGTTTGTTCTTTACGTTCAAAAAAGAAATGCGACTACGAAAACTCGTCAAGGTTCATATTTCCTTCGCTATCCATATGGAAGCTATCCTTCAAAAAAGAGGAATATAAGTTCTAAGTTAATTTTTTCGTAATAACTTTTCGGTTGCCATTTCAATGAATGTTTCGTGTATAGCTTAACAAAATATAGTTTGAACTTCAAAAGCGATATGTGTACGAAGACACTTGATAAAGATAAAGTTTCTCGTAGAAAAAACCGGTAGACGCTGATGATGTTTCAAACGAGGCATATCTAAACGAAGCTTTCATTCGGCCAGTGATATGTTAGCAAGAGATCGATAGGAAATTTAAACAAGTATATGGCGCAAAGCGCAATAGGTGACCGCGGAGCGCATCCTTTATATGATACTTTGTAACTCAAAAATCAAGTCTGTGGTTTCTCAACCAATTTCAAAAGTAAGCACAGACTTAGAATCTACATATAAGACTAGTGACATATAAGACATATAAGACATCGACATATAAGACATATAAGACTATATATATATATATATATATATATATACATATATATATATATATATATATATATCAGGACAAAAGTTCAGTAACCTCTATAGACCGCGGAGCGGCCCTTCGGGCCGCTCCGCGGTCAAAAACATACGGCCTACTTTTCACATCGCCACAATTTAACGAGCGTAGATAGTTATCAGTCATCCAGTTACGGCGTTAAACCTAGAATTGAGTGGGAAATGTTTGGCAAAGCGAAACGTTACTTAACTGCCTGCGGTTTCAATAGAACCATTTCTGCCGCCACTGATAACAGAATCATGATATCACATCATTTGCCTGTTCTTGTCCGCGAAAATACAATGCCTAAGGAACGGCCTTCTCACGCCCAAAGGTGCAGAAAGCAGTTAAGGCACAATAGCGCCGGACACCTGGCGTGTCCTTGACTCTGAAAAACCGGCACTCTGAGGCATCTTCTCACATCTACATCACTGAAGTCACACATTTCTCAAAGACAGTCCAAGCATGGAATCCGCGCTATACGAAATTTTGTTAAATTCTGGCAATGTGGCTCATGCCTTTTCTAAAATCATTACTTTCGGCCAACAGCTACGAGACTTCTATCGAGCGTGGAAAGCTCAGCGACGGGTTGAGAACCAGGCTTCACTGCCGCCTGTCTAAAGGTTCAGTCTTCAATGGATTTGCAGACAAAATAAGAGATTCCCATCCGGAAAATTGTTCAGTTCTAATTCATTAAGTTCAAATGCAGGAGAATCGAGATTTCCCCTGCCTCCCTTCTGATCCTCAAACATCTGCAAAATCGGCTGGCGAAAGCCTCCTGGCAGTGGTCATTGTTACTTCTGCCGTTTCACTCCCTGCGGTCACAAACTCTCCTGGTTGCAAAACTACGGTTCCCATCCCAACTTGGCTAATTGCTCCCAGCGTCTTCTTATACCAATCACCGGAACTCATCAGCAAAGAAGACTGGCTGGAGATTTGAAAACGAAAAAGGTACCCAACGATTTCTTTCAGCAATTTACTTCTGCTAACTCATATCGGTTCAAGTTTAACGGCAAAAATATGTTGTTGAACAAATAACCTTCAACTTCAAAATAAACTTCACTATAATATAATTTTTTGTCCGTATGTTACCTAATTAATTTATACTTTCTATTTTGAAATAATAAAACATTTTTTCACAGCATAATGCATTTCCATGGATAAATTATGTTTTGACTTGAAAAATCATGGGTTTCTCGATCATCCCACGCAGCGATTTCTATGATTTTCCCCAGACTGTTGTGACTAAAGGTTTAGTCATAACACAAAAAATCATTCCTATATAAGGGGGGAAGGGAGGTGAGAATTCATTCCCTTCTACGGGTTGGATCAGCTTCCAATCAACTCACCATCGCCGCCCTGGATAGCCCAACTACCACGGAAGCTCCTGCTCCAGTGGAGGACGAGTGCCTCGATTGGAGTCTGTAAGTAGGGTTGATGTTTCACATGGAGATGGATTGCAGTGCAAGCGAATCGCAGCAATCGCTCCCAACAGCTCTAGCTGAGGCCTCGCGGCCATCATCAACCACTTCTGCGACACCGATGTCGCCAGCCCCGGCCTGCGAAGGCAATAACACGGCAGCCAGCCTGGCCTCCGAGCCGAGAAAACCAGACCTCCATCCAGGTCTTTCCATTCACTCATTTCTATCCTCCAGCGATAATTGCTGTGCTTGGTTAACAGATCAAGCCTCCTACCCCGATGGGGGAGAAACCTCGGAAGAGGAAGACGATGAAGACGGCGGACAAGACTGCCCTGCCAGTCCGGCAGACCCCGCTCAAATCACCGCCTCTATTACTGCTGTTGCCTCACCGCACATGTCAGTCCCCAATCATCCTTTTCATCATTTGCCACCTTATATGGTCCCATTAACGAAAGATGATGTGGAAAATATGATTAACAACCTTTCATTAGAATAGTAGAAGAGGATGGTGATTCTGAAGAAGCTAATTCATTAGATGAGTGGATACCTCTTTTGAGGGAAGCCCTGGATCAACTAGTGGAGCTGGACAACCTCATCTGCAGCTCCTACAACAGTACTTACCAAGCTTACCTCATAATATCAACAAAATGATCAGTTTCTTCTGGTTGTTAGGCGTACTATCCATGTACCCGGCCAAGATGGCAGGAGACGACGCCCAGAGGGCAGGTCTCCGCATGCTCTCTTCCAGCCTCCTCTGCACAGTCTCAAGGGACGCAAGGCCGGCCATCTATGCAGCCGCTCTATACGCCGCTCAAACGCTCAAACAGAATGACATCACTCGTCAAGCGATGATGGTAACCAATTACATGTTGATTTATAATTATTTATTGCAAATCGGTTTCGAAACATTTCAGAATCAAGCAGCTGGAATAGGTGAGCATTCAGGGACGCTTTGGGCGGATATGCAAGCGGTGAGTGATCGAGAGCTGGCAGCCGGCAAGAGGCTGTGCTGTCCGATACAGATACTGATCGCCTCCGGCAGCAAATACGACTTCCATGCGAAAAGCCTACGATGGCTCCTGTCTCAAGCTGAATTCTCAAAGGACCCAACTGTAAGCTCATTCCTTGAGAAAATTTCAAGTATAAGTGAAAAATCTTCACAGGGAGGCTTACAACCGATGCAACTGGCTGTCTGCCAGGAGCGCTGGGGCTTCTGCCCATTCGAGATGGTGGACAACCGTGGCCACTCCGACTCCGCCGTCATCACCATGGCCATCACAGCCGAGGCCACCGGCCTCTCCATCCAGAAGGCCATGACGATCATGCGGGAGGGCGACCTGTCCATCGACGGCGACAAGGGCCTCGTCATCCACGTCCCCTCTGGCAACCGCATCCTCCTCCACTACCAGCGCAACCCCATCCGGCGCCCCATCACTGACCTCCTCTATGCCTTCGAGGCCATCCACCTAGACCCCTTCGTGCAACTGCAGTCGGATGAGTCAGCGTGACTGGCAGCCCTGTCCCTTGAAGACCCTGGAAGCCTGTGTCCGAAAGCTCTGAGAGGCTCACCTTACTCACCCATGCGGACGCTGCCCAAGACTGCAGTGTCCTGCCAGAAGGAATCGGTGGTAGAGATGGAAGAGGACCCCGCAGCAGCCTCGCCCTCCGCCTCCGCCTTCAGCCACCTGCAGAAGCAGGGCACCACATCGGCCACGTCCTACGCCAACTACAAGCTGGAGACCCAGTTCGGAGGGCAAGGCTACCCTGCCCTGTCCCAGCAGCCTTCTTCAGCAGCTCGACCCAGTCCTTCCGGCCCTCTGAACCCAGCCACCTACAGCGAGGCCACCCAGTCCTTCCCTATCGACCTCGTCTCTCTCCACCACAACTCACAGCTGCTACCAGCTGGCCTTCTAATCGACTTCATGCCACAAGCGTTGGAGGGCATGGAGAGATATTGTCCTCCCTACAGTGCCACCCCCGGCAGCCAGTGGGATGAAACATGCATCGCCTCGCTAGAGTGCACTCAGCTGGCCCTCAACTGGGTGATGGAGCAGTCCAACGGCAATCCCTCCGCGAGCAGATCCTGGTCGGCCTGGGACTGCTTCAATGGGACTGCTTCAATTCCGCGCCAACAAACTCAAAAACGCCTACACGACCATCCACATGCCCAGCCTGCGGCCCAACCTGCCAAACCCCAACTTCCCCAACAGCTTCCAGTCCATCACTCACCAGAAGGAGCCAACCGTCTTCTCCCCCAAGGCTCGCAATCCTCCAAGGAAAGGCGACTCTCCCATCTATCCCCTGTCCCAAGGCGCCGCCCTACTCTGGTCCCCCTGCAATCCTATGCAGCATCTCTACCGCGCACCTCTGGAAGGCGAATCGTGGGAGCAGTTCCAGGCATGGCACAAGCAGCACTGCCGCCCTGCCTACTGGAAGCCCACCTACTGCACTGCAGAAGCCCTGCAGTGGGCTGCCCCGTTCCTGAACATGCTGCGAGTCTGCCTCTCCAGCATCTCGGCCGAGTTCATCAAGCCCGCCCTCGATGGCTCCTTCCCTTGCAACAAGGCCCACCAGGACTCCAACCGCATCGCCTCCTTCCTCGGCATCATGGACAACTCCGGCATCCCCAAGATGAACCTCGGACTCCTCACCTCACTGGTCATGGAGTGCATGCCACACACTCAGGGCTGGATGCACTCGTACATACTGCGCATGCTGGAGATCATGACCTCGCACGAGGTCATCATCCACCTCTTCAAGGCCTTCGCCGCCAAGCTCTGCCACAACTCCCGCACCCGGGAAGGTCTCCTGGACGATCGCATGGCCATCCTCCACACCACCAACGTCTACACACAGTTGCACCTCGGCTACGAGCTGGCGGATGCAGGCAAGATCTGGGAGTTCTTCGCCAGCTAGCGCATCGACACAGAGAGCAACCCCATGGTGGCCGAGTTCCCCAAGTACGGCCCTGCCCGCAAATTCGAGGTCCCCGACCTGGCAACAGAGCCCTGGAACCTCCGCGGTGAAGATCAGCCCTTCGCCTGCCTACTCCTGGGCCACTTCAAGCACACCGTCGATCAGACGTCCCTGGCAGATGGTTCTCTGCTCCGCTGCCAGCCATTCGACTGGCAAGGAATCTGCCAACTGCCGAAGTCCTTCTGCCAGCCCAACGCCATCGAGTCCATCATCATGTGCAACCGCTTCACCCCCAACGGCGAGATCATCACCAATCGGGTCTCCTCACAGCTGCACTGGGGGGAGATGATGCAATGCTGCCCCCAGTGTTCCAAAGCTCCGTGAACGAACCAGTGACCAACGTTCTGCCATCACGAGCTAAGGAACAGCATGAGGCTGAGCAGAGCCTTTCCAGTAATCACCTCTATGCATTTGCAATCCACTGGCTAAAAATTGGTGCAATTTTATGCCTGGACGTGATCCGTAAGAGCTTCCTGGAAAACCGGGCTCCTCTCCCCGTCACCTACGCCAGACGAGGCACGGGAAGCCGAGGCGGCAGCTGACAGCGCGGTAAGCGCGTGGTCCCTACCACTCTGTTCGATTATAGCCTTGGTAATTGCATAGGACAGGGTTCCCAGAGGTGTATCAGAAGTTTTGCTTTGTGGAGAGGGAGATCATGGACAATTGTTCGCTTTTCCCTCTACTCATAATTGCCCAGCAATACCTTCAGCTATTCAAAATGTTTCAACAACTAAAATCGATTTGTTTGTGAAAAACAAAGATGAAAGTTCTTTCCCAGCTTTTAAATGTTGGGCAGTAAATTATTTTGTTTGCACCAAAACTTATTTTTTCGGTAGTAAAGCTGTGGTCGATTTTGGAGAAGAAGCAATTAATATTTCGGTCTCAGACTGCGAGAAAATTCATGCGAACAAAACTTTTCGAGACCTAAAATTGGCTTCTTTAGGAACTGACCAACTTTTCGCAACTCAGATACCTTTGCTAAGAAAATATTCTTATTGGACTTTCTACGATGTTTGAACTAATGTTACAAATGCTTTTTTGCAGGTGGGAAATGCGGCTATTTCCACTAAGCGCCACCTACACTCCTCCCTCGCAGACCTGTCCCACTGCGATGTGGGCTCCAATTCCTGCCTTGCCGGCAACAAGGATGTGGTGATCTGGCGTTTTTCCTTTGGAGGGCATGCCGTGTGCCGCTGGAAAAAAGTCGGGTCTTATGAAGCCAAAATCAGCGACCAAAGATACATCGTAATCGAAGAATTACAGGCATCATTCGAAATCACACATCTAAAACGCTTTTCTGAAGATAAAAGTTCGCATTCATGCCTACCCTCCAGAGCATTTTTAGGACAAAGTAAAACGGCAGTAGTTTTCACCAAAAATTTTCCGCCATTCATTAATTTCGCACGAAAAGCAAATAATTTCGACTCAAAAATGCTACTAGAAAAAATTCAAAATGATACTGACCCAATAGATGCTAAACTTAATTACCTAAGTTTTCAATTATTCCTACAACAAGTAGAATTTTTTCGATCGCTTTGGATGCAAATTTGTCAGTCAAATCAAATGTTGCTAGGTTTGTTAACTCAATTAGCGGCACTAGATCCAACGCTCGCAGTTCGAGCTTATTTCGGTCGACCAGATCTCATTGCCAGATCTAATGGGGATACCTTCCTAATCTATCAATGTCACCATGTTGACAATGTGAAAATTTACTGGAACAGTGAATTTAAGGGAAAATGCTATGATAAAACGCCGGTAACGTATAAAGATGAACTTTGGTGGATTATGCCAAATTCAAGAGAGCTCACAAAGTTAGCCTCGGAAAAACCTTGTTTGCACTCGCATAATACAGTTTACCGATCATCTCTAAATAGCAACAATGATTGGGACTATCTTTCTCCAGCTGGGAGAGTCGATGTCAGAAAGTTGGACATCAAAACATTACTAACAGCACCTTTTAGTCCTATCAAGTTTGACAAGCCTGCTTTGTTTCACGATGAAAGGTATGCCCAGGCAGGAAGCATTGATCTGATCGTCTCAGCGCTTCATCAGCAACAAATTCTCCAACAGCAAGTCAGTGTCTTGAACAGGTTTGCTGAAGGGCAAGTTTGGGATTCGGATTCTTTCGAAAAATCATTTTCATCGACAGGGCGAAAATTGACAGGTTTTGTTAGTTCAACGATGAACGGAATAGCAACTGGCTTCCATACCTGGGCTCAGACATCTGGTCAATTCTTCACAACTATTTTAAAGGGACCAATTTAAGTCTTATGCAACTTGGCCATATCAATCGCAGTTGCAGTTTGTGCTATTCTCTGCTGCTTGAAAAATGCTCGCTCGAAAAGTGTGCAATTAAGAAATATGTCTCAAACAAAAGTAGACAAAGATTCGCAGTGCGAAGAGGACATAACTCTAATGCCGTCATCGCAAGTTGCGATTTATAAATCACCTAAAACAAAAACGGCTGCACCGCCTAAAAAACCACCACGTTTAGCTACAGTCATCGAAGAACCAGAGCTAGAACGACCAGTTTTCACTTTACAAAGTAAAGAAAACTTTGCTCGCGCGACTCCAATTGACTGCTCTGCGTAGAAAGTTAAATGATTCATGATAAAAATTGATGTTCTAAGCAATTAGAATGCTATGGAGTAGACAAAAGCGATTATCCACTGATTGATGATCGTCCAATTGTGCCCTTAACGATCTTTGAACAAGACGGTATGCCCCGTCTTTTGAGGGCAATGATTGACACTGGCAGTCATGTTACTACTTTTCCATTGATGCTAGTTAAAAAGTTAGACCAACGAGGCATCAAATATAAAAAAGGAAACGTTCGAAAACCCATAAAAGGTGCAACATGGGCTTTCTTAAAGACATGTTTCACTTTATCAATGCACTGCCGCATTTTAGTACGACCTACCACAGTGTGGCTAGTTTAAGAACTAACCACAATTGTGGATCCAATCTGCACGACCTACCCCATTGTGGATAACTGAAGAACTAACCACAATTGTGGATCCAATTTGCACAACCTACCACATTGTGACTAACTTAAGAACTAGCCACAATTGTGGATCCAATGTGCATGACCTACCACATTGTGGCTAGTTTAAGAACTAAACACAAGTGTGGATCGAATTTGCACGACCTACCACATTGTGGCTGGCTAACCAAAGAACTAACCATAATTGTGGATCCAATTTGTACAACCTACCACATTGTGGCTAACTGAAGAACGAGCCACAATTGTGGATCCAATTTGTACGACCTATGTTCCGGCGGCAGCCATCTATGTTCCGGCGACGGAGTTTATAGTCGTAGACGGATTCAACTGTGGTTTTGACGTAATAGTAGGAACAAACGTTTTAAAAAGATTTAAATTCCTATTTTTCGATTTTAAAAATAGGATAATTCATGATACGCCAATCAAAATGTGCAGTAAATCAACAAACACTCCACAGGCGGAAAATTGTCAATTGACAACATCGGATTTTGAATCTGAAGGATCCGAAATTCGACAAATTGTTGATTACAACGAAGTAGATGAAATACAAAAAACTGCAACGTTAACAGCTTCATCCAAACGTGTACCAAAATGCCCTTTGAAAACACTTAATAAACAAATCCTTCCGGCTAACGCGCTAACATTTGTAAAATGCAAAAACCCGTTTAACAGCACACATTCAACCATTTTGTTCGAACAAAACAGGACAAAAAGCACCAAAAATAATTGGTACATAGAGGATTGTTTGTTAACATCACGAGAGGACATCATTACAGTGCCCATAATAAACAGAAAAGACTATCCATGCACAGTATTGCCTAATACAAACCTCGGTTGGGTAGATCAATGGAATACGGAAAATATATTCCAATTGGAATTTTGTGCTGAAGAAGAGGAAATAGAAGAACAAAATAAAAATGAAGGATTAATTTCATCACCTTCAAATCACTGTTATACACTGCAAGAAGCCACTATGCCAACTCATAAAGAGCATTTGCTTTTTATAGAAAAAACCGCAAAAATCGGTACTGCGTCTATGCCAAATTGGAAAAAACAGCGAATTCTTAAAATTCTTAAGAAATATCACATGTACATAAGCCGCACGGATTACGACGTAGGGGAGGATGTTAGATGCGGAACATAGAATCGAATTAACCGATTACACCCCTTTCGATCGCAGTCAACCCATACCGCTACTGAGACGACCGGTTGTGGAAAACATGATAGAAACGTTGCTCAAAATGGGTGCGACCCAGGAATCAAATTCACCGTATTCAAGCCCTGTTGTGATAGTTCCAAAACCAGACGGAAGTGCTAGGATGGTTCATGACTATAGACCCCTGAACAGTGTTACAGTAAAAGATGTTTATAATCTGCCAAGCACAGACGAAATTTTAAGCTCACTAGCAGGGATAACACAGTTCTGTGCCTTAGACCTCACAGCTGGTTATCATCAAATAAGAATGCGACCAAGCGACCGAAAGTACACCGCTTTCCGAATGCATTTAGGGCTCTGGGAGTACGTCGCAATGCCGATGGGGCTAGCGGCTGCAGTGAGTTCGTTCCAACGGGCTATGCATAACGTTATGCAAGGCTACCTATGGAGAAACGTATGGATTTACCTAGACGATGTCCTGGTCGGAGGTCAAGACTTCGACAGCCTATGTGAAAACTTAGCCTTAGTGTTAGAACGCCTTAAAAAGCGAACTTGAAATGCAAGTTGCGAAAATGCAAATTTCTTAAAACTGAAATTGCATATCTCGGTCACAACATTTCCGATTGAGGAATTAAGGTCGACACAAAGAAAACCGAAGCAATCGACGACTTTCCGCAACCGGGAACAGCAAAGGCGTTACAACGATTTCTCTGTTTGTGTTGCTATTATCATAAATTCGTCCCAACCTTTGCGGCGATAGCAGCACCACTCTATGACTTATTAACGAAAAATAAAGAGTTCACTTGGACAGATATTCAAGAGAAAACTTTTATAAAACTAAAGCATGCCTTGGTTAACCCACCTTTATTGGCGTTTCCTGTTATGGATAGAAAAAAACCGTTCCTCATTCAAACCGATGCTTCCAGAACAGGCCTAGGCTGCATTCTTGCCCAATGTGACGCCGATGGAGAAGAACGCGTAATTGCGTACACCAGTCATTCGCTAACCAAATCCGAAAAAAATTACCCAACTATTAAACTAGAAGCTTTGGCCATTCTTTTTGGTTTGCAAAGATTTAAAAATTACATCTTAGGCCACCCAAGCATTATTGTGGAATCGGACCACAAACCGCTACAATATGTGTTGTCTGGATTTAATGACACTCCAATCCTTCGACGTTGGGCTCTCAAAATTTCTAATTTCAAGCCCTGTCAAGAATGTACGAAGAACTGCCAATGCTGTTCCCTGATGTTTCAGAACCACCACTTAAAGCCGAAAAACCAACTTTGGGTAATACGAGATATCAAGCCACCTTGCAATATTCAAATGTTTTCTCTATAGAAGAGAATACGTATTACGAAAATTCCATTTCAATCGCCAAAGAACAAAAAAGTGATGGTTTTTGCATGGGAATGATTGTGCATCTGACAGACGGATCGTTGCTGCAAGATTTTGAGATGAGTAAACTCATTGCTTGCTCAGCCCATCTCTATACTACAGATGAGCAAGATCTCTTATATTTCTTAGGGGAGGAGGGGAGCATGCTCCTATTCGTTCCTAAATGATGTGTTCCTCACATCCTTCATTGTTTTCATGCCAGTAATTTCGCTGGAGATTTCACGTTTAAACGCACTTATGGCACAATTAAAAGCCGATTTTATTGGCCTAACATGGTTGCGCAATAGTTGCGCGGCCTTGTTCACCATGTTAAGCAATGAAATGAATAATCAGCATGTTGGTTCAAGAAATACTAAAATGACACAAACAAAAGTAGAAAGTAACAAATTGGTCTAGCTCTAGTTTTGGTTTCTGAGGCATTTAAACGATAAATAATAATCTAAATAATAATAAATGACTAATAAAAGTAAAATACAATTTTTCGAAAATGTTTCGAATTTTAAGTTCCCGATTTTCGAGGTTTTTTGACCATAACTCCAGAACAAATCAAAATTAGGCCATGCCCAGAAAAACCCTCCTACCCACCACCCAGACAGACCTTCATACAAAATTTCAGCCAATTTCGTTGAAAAACCGTTGAGTCCGGGCTCTGGAACCACATATATAGATATACTAGTAATGTAGGTCAGTGGCCGCGCTACGCGCGGCCACCTTTGATTTAACTAAAGCTCTCCATTTATAACTCTACATTAGAATTTAATAATATGGAATAAATTCGACAAACATTTGCCTGGGCTTCTGTGCACTTATCTATGTTATTCTCCTGCAAATTATTATTACAAATGGTAAAAAACTCAACAGAAAATGTAAGGCCATTAAAATACTAATAAAATATTACAGCCATTACCATTACGGCCATTACAGCTAATGAAATACAGCTTATCAAGCAACATCAAGCAATGAGCATTATCAAGCTCTGCCATGTCTTGTCCAAGAGATGAATAAGAATTACTTAATTTATTCTGAAGACATCAGGCTCCTGGGTAGCCCAAAAGTCGAAAAATTGGCATCAGTAAATCCATTTTTGAAAAAATATTTTACTAAAAACTTTGAAAACTAAACAATGGATTTTGAGCAGAACTGTTGTAGCTTTAATTTAAAAAAAAAGTCCGACAGAAAAAGTTAAAAAATGGAGGAGCTTTGAAGTTTCAAAGTCAAAAAATGCCCAAAAATGGCAAAAATGCGCACGTTTTAGATTTGTTCATATTTTCAACATTATCCATGCACAGCGCGCCCCAAAAAATATTGAATAACTCGTCAAGACCGATGCATAGAGCTATCATATGCCAGTATAAGTAAAGAATCCAGGGAGCCCCAAGACCCCTCCCAAAATGGCATCACGCGTATTATATAAGATATATATGCGGACAGACGGACAAAAATGGGGTAACTGTATAAGCGGGCCTTGGCCGCCTGCGGCCGCGCAAAAATATAAGAGAGTTCTGCAGAGCCTGTTTGGTGTGCCAGAAATTCAATGCTATGAGTCCGGGAGCTCGCGAACCACTTATGCCAATAAAGGATTCTAGGCCTTTCAAAATAGTAGAAAGCAATATGATGGGACCTATGACCAAGTCAAATGGCTATTCCTATATCATGGTTTGATGTGATTACTTCACTTCATATAGCATAGCAATACCGCTTGTTCGCATCATGGCAGAAGCCACTGCCAGAGCCTTTCTGATGCATGTGGTTCTACGATTTGGCAGAGTTAAAGATGGCTTAGCGACCAAGGGTCAAATTTCTGTGCACACTTAGTGGCCAACTTGTCCAAACAAATGGGCACTGCTAAAATAGAAACCACCCCTTACCATCCGCAAGGCGATGGAAAATGTGAGCATTACAACCGCACTTTGATCTCTATTTTGGCAAAGTTCTGCCACGAAAGGCCTCACACTTGGTCACAACACTTACCTTTCACAGTGTTTGCCCATAACTCTACTTACAGCGAGCGTACAGGGGATACCCCTTTCCACGCTTTATTCAGTTTCGATTGCGAGTTCCCACTACCTGAAGGGCTGCAGCCTACTTTAGAGGGTTTTCCAGTGAAGCAATCTGAATTCATGACTTCCGCTGTAGCTAACTTGAAGCAGATGTGGAACAACATGCGGTTACATTCAAACGCTGCTCAAATTAGGCAGAAAGAACAGTACGATAAGAAAGCCAAACTTAGGTCTTTCAAGGTAGGAGAATTAGTTTGGGCAAGGAAGCATGTTCACGAGAAATTCGACCTCCGTTTCACTGGGTTATGGAGAATCGCTGAATTGAAGAGGCCGAATGCCATGATTCATCCTTCCGAATTCCCTAATCTCACTAAAACGGTTCATCTGAACCATTTGAAGCCTTCTTTCTTTATGCCTCCCGATTTACTCTACGAGCCCATTGATGCATATGCGGAGGCTGTTGCAAATGTTCCCCCTGCTCCTGTCCCCCTCTCCCTGCTCCCCTTGCTCCACAGCCGGCCCCTGAGCCTCCTGCTGAGACGCCTCCGACGGTGGCTCCTGCAGTCCCTGCGACGGCCCCTGGTCCATCTGATCTCCCTGAAACCAGCGGAAAGAGAAGAAGAGGCCCTGATCTTCCCTCCGACGAGAAAAGGCGTCGCGGATGCCCTCGAAACGACCCCGAAACTGGCCCCACCATCGTCGCCAGCAGGATTTCCAAGACAGTCGACAAGACAGCTAAGGCGGTTAACAAAGCAGCCAAGGCAGCCGCCAAGACAACCAAAGCCGCCAGGAAGAAGACACCGACGCCTCCTCCACTCTCCCTTCCAGACACTCCTGAGGCGGTGCTGAAGGTCTCCCCTGAGACCCCCGGAGCTGCGCCCAGTTTCGAGACGCGTTCTGCTCAGTTGACACCTCAGCGTCGGCGCCGCCCTAACGAAGGCCCTCCCCCGGCTCCTTCTGCCACGGCTCCATCACCCATCCCGGACCGGCGGGCCACCCTACGTGACAAGAGCCTCCTCAAGAAGCCTGCCCGTCTCCTCGAGGAATTCGAATGAGGACCTGACCCTTTCCCTTGCCCCTTCTGCCTCCATTCCACCGCCGTCGCCTCTACCATGCTGCTGCACTTTCCCCCGTCCCTGGACCCTTTGCCCCTTCCTTCGCTGTCCCGAGTGATTTCCCCGTTGTGATATATGGTGATCTGCCGTCGCCTTCGCACATGCATCCTAAGGGTTCTTTCTTTTGGGGTTATAACTTCCATGCCTTCCATGTAAGTTCTTAGGGAAGGTGTAAGGTGCAGTCAGTCTAGAGCGTAGTCATAACAAGACAGCTCCTGCACCTTAGGCCTGGCTCTGAGATCAGTCTCTACTCTTGCTTCCTCCCAAGGTAAATCTTCTCCCTCTCTGCCCATGTAAGCGACACACCAGATCCCTACAGTGGTTTCTCTACCAATTTTGAAAGAGTGCACAGATTTAGAACTGGCATATACAACTTGTGAATCAAACTAGGATGTGGCGCAATTCACAATAGGTTAGCGAGGAGCACCCGCCTGTAATCTAGAATTAAAGAGCTCAGCATGTAAGCAAATGAACTAAGTCTATAAAGAACATAGCATTCAAACCAGCGATGAGCAAATGAAAAAATCGCGTTTCCATGCATTTGCATTTTCATTTTGGGCCTCAGGCGGATTTTCCCATGCATCTCATTTTCAGGTTTTTCATTTTTCATGTGCTCAGCTAAATGCCTGAAAAAAATGGAAATGAAAATGGAATTACCTGAAAAATTTTTAGTGCTTTTTTTTCGTCTCCAAAATCTGGGAAACAATGCCAATTGAAACAAGAACATCGGAAAAGCATGTTGGACAAGTTCTGAGAGATTGAGACGGAGCCTAAGCAGATTCTAAAACAGTTCTAAAAGCGACCAAGGAGCCACTGGTTGGCTCCAAAGATGACCTCGGATTGGATAGAAGCAGTATTGATACGGTTCCGCAAGCCATTGATCAACAGCCCCATGCGAGAAAGGAGACGCTCTGCATCAGCACTAGAGGAAGGAAGGCCCAGGATGGATAGAGCGATCTGGCGGAGGATGCACTCGGGGCTGAACAGGTTCTCGATGCTGGAGTTGGCCTGCTTGGTGCGCCACCAGATGATCCCCTCCATCTCTGCAATAGTGGAAGGGTGGGATGGACGGTAGCTAGGACAGGAGGGTAGGAGGGACTCTTCTCTTCGGCAGTGAACATGTAGTTGGCGTAGACGGTGAGGGCAGCGCGGGCCTGGTACTGCAGGCTTTCTTCTCGCTCCAATGGCGTGGGCTCCGTGTTCTCCTGCTGCTCCTCTTCTTGCTGTGACGGTGGTGGAGGGGCTGAGGGAGGCGATTCGGAGAGTAGCTCCTCGTAGCTCCACGCAGCTGCTGCTAGTTCGTCATCATCCTCGTCGTCGCCGCAGGCTGCATTGGTGTCGTTGGCGATGGCGACGTTCTCCACCAGCTCCAGTTCGTCCTCCTGCTCGATGTTGACGGTGTCGTTGCCTCATGTACAGTAGACTATAGTTTGGGGAGGGCTAAACTGGCGCCAGCACAAAAAAAGGGATTTGTTTGGCCTCGGAAATCTCAGACCCCCTTACCTGAATGGATGAGCACCTGACCTGAACAATACCTGAAAATGGAAATGAAAAAAAATCGGAACGTTTTCAGTCATTTACAGGTCAGGTAGCAGCTACCTGAAAATGCGCAGGTACTTGTAAAAAAAATTTCGTTTTACATTTTTTTTTTCATTTTCATGTACCTGACCTGGAATGCTCATCGCTGATTCAAACGACGGGCTAGAAAACTCCTTCAACCGACTAGAAGCTTTAGATGCAGATTCCACTTCGATTAAGGCATCGAGAGTAGGCACCGAATTCAAGAGGTAACTATGGAAGCTCCAAAGGGACTTCGTCATCACACCAATGGACAAAGCTGCCAGCAGCATAGCAATCATCTGTAAGGTGACCTACGCGATGCGCCCAACCGACTTTTACTTGTATCCCCTTTTTTCAGAACTTTTTTGAACATTTATTTTGTGCAGAATTACAACATTTTTCATACAATACATTTTAAAGATGACTTTAATATATGCAAACTGAAATTAAAGTAAGGTTTACGAAGAAAGCAAACAATATTCAGCAATAATTACTGGAATCAAACTGAGACCAACAGATCGGAGAGTGGGAAGCTCATGTCGTGCCTTGCGATTTTGACGATCAACTGACGCTTCTTTAGCCACTACTAAAACAACAAATATAATTGTGCAAAGCAAAGCTCAAAAGGTGCTCGCGAAGCGTTCAAGATTGCGTTATGGAATAGTTTAATATCAAAAGTAGCACATTGTGAGCATGATGCTTTTTTAAAATTAGCAAATCTACAGAGTAATTGTTGAGCGCTCAAAGTTGAACAAATGGGAAAATTTGTCACGATTTTCAATGTTGTTGTGCAAAAAAAATAAGGGTAAGGGTTATTGGTAATGATGATTGAAATTTCACTTCCATCTTGCCAGATATGGAACGGCAAAATTACCTTTCATGAAAAAAGTTTGTCCAAATTGGTTGAGAATTCGCCATTTCCCAGCATTCCCAATTTTCAAAACTTTTTACAAACAAGTAAATGGCGCAGAGCGCAATAAGTGACCGCGGAGCTAAACACCACACAAATCTGAACTTTTACGAGTTTTACCTAAAGAAGTGATGTTTCAAAGGGTCAGGGACCAAATCCACCCCTCCAGAACTTTGCAGAATGTTATTACCTTTCAAGTAAAAATGGTTTGTCCAAATTCGTTGAGAACTCGTCCTTTCTCAGCATATCCCATTTTTCAAATTTCTACCCAGAAAAGTAATGTTTCAACAGTTCCGGGACCGGTTCCAACCCTCCAGATCTTCCTAAAATTGTATTACTTTCAGGAAAAAAGTTTGTCCAAATCCATTGAGAACTCGCCCTTTCTCAGCATATCCCATTTTTCAAATTTTTACCCAGAAAAGTAATGTTTCAACAGCTCCGGTAACGCTTCCAACCCTCCAGATCTTCCTAAAATATTATTACCTTTCAGGGAAAAAAAGTTTGTCCAAATCCGTTGAGAATTCGCCATTTCTCAGCATACCCCATTTTTTAACATTTGTAGCCAAAAAAGTAATGTTTCAAGCGCTCAAATTCCAAATCTACCCCTCGAGATCTTCCTAAAAAATTATAACCTTTCAGGGAAAAAAGTTTGTCCAAATCCGTTGAGAATTCGCCATTTCTGAGCATACCCCATTTTTCAACATTTCTACCCAAAAAAGTATTGTTTCAAGTGCTCAAATTCCGGGTCTACCCCTCCAGATCTTCCTAAAATATTATAAGCTTTCAGGAAAAAAAGTTTGTTCAAATCCGTTGAGAATTCGCCCGTTCCCAGCATTTCCAGAAATATATTTTGCTGAAAGGTATTTATATTTTAGGGAGATCTGGAGGGGTGGAATGGGTCCTGGAGCATATGAAACATTACATTTTGGGTAGAAAGGTTGAAAAATGGGGTATGCTGAGAAATGGCGAATTCTCAGCGGATTTGGACACATTTTTCCCTGAAAGGTAATGAAATATTTGGAAGATCTGGAGGGGTGGAACTGGTCATGGAGTATTTGAAACATTACTTTTTGGGTAGAAAGGTAAAAAATGGGGATGATGAGAAATGTTGAATTCCCAATGGTTTTTGACAAAATAATGACATATAATGATTGAAGTGAAACTGAAGAAAATGGACGTTTCCACCCTTCGTACCCCGCCCAGGTGACGCCCCTGTCCTACATGTTGTAGCATAGGGAACTTTGATGGTTTTTAATTCCAGTTTGAAAAGCTTTAAGCCAAATCGGTCTATCCTAGAAAGCTTACAATGGTAACACATATCATTTAGGTTATGGCGCCTGACCTGAGTATTTCCCCTTAAACCATTTATGAATAGGTACTTTTATTCATGGACATAATTATTCATGAGTACTTTTATCAGTGAATACGCGTGCGTAAAACATGAGCACTTTGTGAAAACAATAAATTTTTTTAATTGAACAGAGATATAACGCAAGTAAATCATTTACAACAATTGAGATATATTTAAAAACATACATAGACAAATAAATTCACTATTTTAGTCATATCATGGTAGTAACGAGTAATCCAAAGATGTTGGTGTGAATGTTTTGGGGTTAAAGGGATGCGCCTGAACACTGTTAGTTGTTGTACTTTCGCTTGATGTTTGTTGTGTTTCAGAGTTTGAAAATTCAGTTGCTCTCCACTTTGCGTCTAACAATTTGCCATTCTTAAACTGGTTAATGCGTGGTGTCTGATTTTTGAACAAGTTTGAACCAGCATCATATGTTTTTGTAGGTGCAACATCTGCTATATTTGTGTTACTTGTTTTAAGTTTGATGTTCTCAACTTTACCACAAGGGATGTTTGTATTCATCAAACTGTTTTCCATTTTAGATCCCATGTCACGTGTGCTAGCCCTATCAGTTGGATGAATATGATAGTGGCAAAAATGTGTAACAAACAAAATATAATACATGGAAATGTTGACAAGAAATATACAAGATAATATGGCAGCTGCTATTTTTGCTGGTTTGAGTTCATTCCTTTTTTTCTTCACGAAACGAAAGGAGATGAATTGTGAGTATTAGGCCAGAAACGAATCATCAGCATTTCAATCACAATCACACAGCCATGCCCGCCCCCACTAGGTTCCGGGCCGCAGCAGAGAAAGCGCCCCTCCGTCCCCCGGCCACCTCTTCTGAAATCCGATTCCAGAGCCCCCTGACCCGATGGGGCCAGAGGGCCTCCAGGCCTGCCCCAGGGGGTGGGGGCTCCAGCACATGCCTCTTTTTGGCTTCTTTCACTTCCTTCTTTGCCTGGGCCCGGGTAACGACGTAGGCTCTCTGCAGCTTTTTGCAGCTGGGAGCAGATCGGAACCTCCTGTGGGCTTTCTTCTTGTTGGCGATGAAGGCAAGGACCTTGTTGGTGATGTAAGGCTTGCCTCGAGGAGCTGCCATTTTCACTGCTGATCGTGGGACTGCTTCTTGGAGGGCTCTCTGGAGCTTTTCTTCTAGGACTTCCAGGAGCTCATCGATGCTGCTCTCCCTAGGTAGCTGGTGCTGTAGAGCTCTCCAGCTCCCTGCCGGGTCTGCCAAGAGGCTTTCTGCCACCTTCTTCCAGCTGGCTGCTTCCCATTTCCAGCAGCCACCCATCCTCACCTTCTCTTCTTTCTTCAATGGTGCTGAAAAAGAAATGAGAAGGCTGGCGTGGCCTTGCACGGCTTTCTCCAGTGGGGCTTCCAAGCGAATTTGCTGATCTGATTCTAGGCCTCTGCTCCAGGCGTAGTCCAGGGCGCGTTTGCCATGAGTCACTGCCTGGCTCCCAGGGATGGGCTCGAGGGGGAAGGACCTGAGCAGCTCCTGCAGCTCTTCAGACTTTTCACTCAGCTGGTACAGATTCAGATTTCCGCATAGTAGCAAAGGCCATTGGCCTAGGCTGCTCAGGAACTCCGCTAGTTGCATTAGCCAGTTGCATGCTTTTTCGGCGTTTTGGCTGCAGCTAGGTGGCCTGTAGATGCTGAGGACATTAAAGCAGCGCCCGATCTCCACTGCGATTGCTTCAATATCTCATTCGCCCTACTCAGCTCTTCTGGATGGGAGACTGAGCTTGGTGAAGATGGCAACACCTCCTCCACTGCGCCCTCGCCTGTCTCTTCGCTCTAGCTGGTATCCTGGGATTTCCACATCTTCTGGGCTGCTCCTGGCTCCTGTCTTCGTATCCTGCAGGATAACTGCATCCAGCTCTTCCGCCTTGGGGAAAGCTT
>JASANA010010252.1:0-44069 GCA_030248095.1 Ptycholaimellus sp. GST1_10
TGTACTTCGTTCAGTTACGTATTGCTCCATACCCACTCAAAGACACCCAAATCCCTCCACAGGTACAAACTCACTCGAACCACAACTGCAATCAACTATTCTGTTCTCCAGGCCAAAGATGAGGAAGATTGGAAAAGGGAGCACAGCGCATGATGGAGGCAAAAATGCCGGCAAGAGCGGCAGCGATGATGAAGATGTGATACTCGCCCTCCTTTTGCCGAGAGGCGATGTGGAGGACGAGGGAGTTGAGGAGAAGGCCGATTGTCGCATGCCCCACCACAACCCCAATGTAAGCTCTCTGAAAGGCCGCCGACCAGATCTGATAACAACATCTCACACTTCATCATTCTCCAACGAGTCCAGCATCTATTTACGTCTGCAGCCGTGAGAGAACTAGAATGGTTCGAATATACACACTGATTTGCCATTTCTTCTCTCACGATAACTGCTTTTGCGCTTGGTTCGGCGCTTTCGGTCCTTAGAATGACTTTCAGGAAGTGAAAAGGGGACATATGGTTGCATAGTGCTGTGCTGCACAGATGGGAGGCATAATGCTTTTAGAGCATAAGCAGGCACTCATGACGCACCAACCTCAGGCTTACTTGGCTCTTGGCTTGGCTGTTGGTGCAATGTTCAGTTGGCAGTCGCTTTTTCATGTCCACCAGGTGATCCTTTTGTTTTACACTTGAAATTCGGCAATCTATTGATTAGCCGATTAAGAGAGCTTTTCTGAGAAGGTGAAATATATCAAATAGGTGGACGGACAAAAATTTTTACCCCCCTTTTTTATATTTTTTATTAAAAGTAGACATGTTTTTAAGACTTTTGGTAGAGTATGAGCATCCAAAACTCAAAATTCGATTTTTGGTGAATTTTTGAATGTAAAAAAACGGCCGATTATTTAATTATCCATAACCCTAGTTCTGCTCAACGGATTTTAATGATTTGACCACCAATCGAACCGTCTCAATGAGAAGAATATTTTGTTTTTTTTGTTTGTTTCTATTCGATCATTTCCCACCGAGTTATTAACAAAAAACCAGTTTTTCAGTTTTCAAAATTTCAAAAAATTTTTAATTTCGATGTAAAAATTTCATTTGCGTCGGACGAGACCCATTTTTTCTAAAATTTCAGGTAATTTTACATATGTGTACCATTCCATAACTTCAAAAGCCTTGTTCTATAAGAGATATTTGAGTCTCAAAATGAAAATGCCCATTTTGCCCCTATGTTATAGCATAGGCAAAAAATGAGCAAAATATTTTTTGTCTCAGAATACCAATTTTTTGGCTCAATAAATTTCTTCTGACCCGTATCCATCTAGCTGAGTGGTTTTTAGCTTCAATTTTATCCCTTGAGCATGAGAATGTTGATATTATTTTTCCCTATGCTGTAGCATAGGTAGTGGTGTAGCATATGGAAAGTTGCAGTCAAAATTAACGCACTCAAAGGATAAAATTGAAGCTAAAAACCACTCAGCTAGATGGATACGGGTCAGAAGAAATTTATTGAGCCAAAAAATTGGTATTCTGAGACAAAAAATATTTTGCTCATTTTTTGCCTATGCTATAACATAGGGGCAAAATGGGCATTTTCATTTTGAGACTCAAATATCTCTTATAGAACAAGGCTTTTGAAGTTATGGAATGGTACACATATGTAAAATTACCTGAAATTTTAGAAAAAATGGGTCTCGTCCGGCGCAAATGAAATTTTTACATCGAAATTAAAAAATTTTTTAAATTTTGAAAACTGAAAAACTGGTTTTTTGTTAATAACTCGGTGGGAAATGATCGAAGAGAAACAAACAAAAAAAACAAAATATTCTTCTCATTGAGACGGTTCGATTGGTGGTCAAGTCATTAAAATCCGTTGAGCAGAACTAGAGTTATGGATGATTAAAAAATCGGCCGTTTTTTTACATTCAAAAATTCACCAAAAATCGAATTTTGAGTTTTGGATGCTCATACTCTACCAAAAGTCTTAAAAACATGTCTAATTTTAATAAAAAATATAAAAAAGGGAGGTAAAAATTTTTGTCCGTCCCACTTTTCAACCTCTCACAAAAGCTCTCTTAATGACCATCAATTTCACATTTTCACATCGCAGTTTCTGCAGGAAAGCATTTCGAAACTATTCTTACTTTTGCTTGCTTTCTGTTAAAACAATTGCTTTTTTGCGTAATAGAGACAATTTATCCTGAGAATCAGCAATGCAATCATGCTGGGCAGCTGCATAAAAAAGATGCCAAAAAGGAAGCCGGAGGATTAAAGCTGACGGGGCTTTTTTCTCATGTCACAAAGCAGAAGAGCACAAAGGGGACCTAGCCGTCTAGCCGCTCTCTCAATTCCTTCTAGCCATCCTGTTGGAATCAGCAGTGTTTCTCCTCCAGTCCTCTCTGTGTCAACTGAGCCAGAGTAGGTTGAGGGCTCAGCGCATGGGCGGGCGAGGCTTGCGGAGTTTGCGCCCCCGGCGTCTGCTTGGGCGTCGGTGAGGATGTCGAATGCGATGTCGCGGACGCTTTGGGGGGAAGGAGGTGGTGGAGCGAGATTTGATGGTAGAGGGAGGATTGATGGTGGTAGGAGGAGAGAGGACGGCGTCGAGGAAGCTCTGTGGGGCGGCGGTGGCGAGGCGGACGCGGACGGAGGCGGCGAGGGCGGCCGCGAAATCGCTCCAGGGCGAAGCAGTGCTGCTGGGTGATGGGGAGGTGCTGGGGGCTGGCGGGTCCTGGCCGGAGCCTTCGGGCAGACTGCTGGCCTCGGTGATGAGTTTGGGCGGGTGGTAGGGAGGGGGGAGGGTGGCGAGAGCGGGGGTTTCCAGGGCCGGGTAGGGCTGGTGCAGCGGACTGTGCTGCTCCATCTTCAGGAAGTGGAAGCAGGAGGGCTCTTGCAGAATCTGCCAATGCTCAGTGGGTAAACGTGGAGGGAAAGGAGAGGAGAATGGTACCTGGTTGGGAGGCAGAAATTTGCCGCGAGGATTGAAGCCGAGGAAGTGGGCAGGGAAGGCGAGGGACTCCAGCATGGTGAAGCCGGAGCCTGTCAGTCGCTCTATCCATACACAGCGTCGACTGCGCCCAGAGAACTCAATTGGGGCCAGTTCTCACTAACTAGTAGGGGAATAGAAGGAGGATAGTGACTCGAGCAGTGAGTCGTTTGCGGCGATTGAAACAAAGGTACTTGGCCCACTTGCTGGACTGCAGCCTAACCCTGCTCCCAGATGCCTCCGATTGCATGCGCCAGTCCACTGGATGAACGAATCTCTTTAGGAGTGAAATTAGACAGGTGGTTAGAGTACCTAGAGGGGAGGAATAGATGCCGTTGGCGTCGATGTGTCCGTAATAGAGCTGAAGATAGGCGCGAGCGCAGCGACTGTACAGCTTTAGCTCCCGGTGTATTCGCCCCGGGTCTTCGCCGGCATAGTAATGCCCTCCTCCACTCCCCTCCACTCCACACGCCCCCATCTGCAGAACCCATATTTCATTCCAGCTTCAATTCGCCTTTGTATGCTGTTTTTTGTGCAGCCCGGTGACCTTGGAGGCAGTTGCGTTGATGTTTGCGGTAGTGAGGTTGAGGGCGGTAGAGAGTGGAGAGGATAGATTGGGAGGGAGAGGTTGGGTGAGGACGTGGGAACGTGGCCAGGCAGGATCTATGGCCTTCGGAAACAAGACGAGCGGTCCAGGCAAGGCTGCACTGGCCAGGCCTAGGCTCCGATATTTACGACCCCTAATAAGGCGCTGGACATGGCCGACAGCTATACTCACTTCCTGCCTTCCCACCTCACCTACACCCCCCACCTCACCTACTCCCCCCACCTACACACCGCCAAGACGAATGACTACACCTTTACGCCCTCACCAAACTCTGCCCTCTCTCGGCATCCTCTCATCTTATCTCCCATCCACAAATCCTTCCCTTTCCTAGCCGCTGAGAGGACTTGCCTGGGTCACAAGGACGCAGGTGATTGAAAGGAGAAGTAGAAATGGAATAGAAACCAATGAGGGGAGCAGGAGGGCGAAATAAAGGAGGAGCTGAAGCGAAGAGGTCCAGAAGCGTAATCTGGAATGAGAGGGAGATTGAGGAAGGAAGGAAGCTGGAGAGGAGAGAGACGGAAATCTGTTGGATGGCTTGATGTTAGGAGGTCGGCAGCGCAGGGCGAAAAGGTCGGGCATGGGTTGTCACCGAGCCCCTTCCACGCCACCATTCATCTCATCTCCCTCCTCTCCTACGTCACCATCCCATTTCCTCTCATCTTCCTGCAATCAAACCATTTGTCAATTATAAACAGTTTCTGCAAACAGTAGGCAGCATTGTGCGGTTGCGAAAATGATACGCGACTCAAAAGCTACAAACAGTACAATTTGTCAGAAAAGGCCATTCTTCAACGGGGCCCAAAACGGACTGCTGGGGCTGGGAGACAGGCAGGGGGAGGGTTGAAGGGGGCTGAAAAAAGGAAAGCAGTGGAAGAGCAAGTATCTTTTGGGGCCTATTTCGGGCCGGGCGGAAGCGAGGCGGCCCCAACGACCGGAGCAAGGCCTCTCGTCCAAACCGCATCGTGTCACTTCTGCAACTTTGCCCAGATTCATCACGCCCAAGCAGCGACAAAAAACATCCCTCCATCAATTCCGCCTCTCCCCAACCTCTTCCGGAGGAGCTAGAGCAGAGGGCATAGAATGAGGCCAGGCGCCTTGCCGTGAGGCTAAGCGGATAATTGAGTGCCTGCGTGTGATCCGCCCTGCCTGGCTGTATATGACCTGAGATGGCACAATGTGAGGGGGGTGAGGGCCAATTGCCGACGCGTCTTCTCACCTACCCACCCCACCCCTCCCTCTCCAGCCCTGTGCCCGGGGTGAGAAAGACAATGGCATTACAGGCACCGCTACAGCAGGCCATATACTGCCACTTCACAGCAGCACCTCAGCTGTACGCCTTCCCACAGGATCCCCACTTTCACTCCTTTTTTGCCTAACACAGGTCAAGATTAATGATTCAGGCGATTCCTGATACTTAATAAAAAAAAAAACAAAAAAAAAAAAAAAAAAAAATAAAAAAAAAAAAAATAAAACAACAAAAAACAAAAACCCAAAAAAAAAAAAATGTTTAAAAAAAAAAGAAATTAAGTTATTTTAAAAAAAAAAAAAAAAAAAAAAAAAAAAAAAAACAAAAAAAAAAAAAATAAAATAAAAAAAAAAAAAATGTGGTTGAATGCTAGGTAAAATGATGTTTGACACAATTTCAGCGAAAAGCAGTGTTTTACGTACAATGATGCAAGTATGAAGGGGGAAAAGTTAGTTGAGCGGTGAGAAGTGTTGAATTGACGGCAACAACAAAGTAGGCGACACAAAAGGGCATCTTCACTACAACCACAATGTTCCACCAACCCGCTATGACTCGAAAGACGCTACTCTTCCCCTTTTTTCTCAGCTGAAACAGATGCTGAGTGAGGCCAGTGCATGGGCGTAGGGAGACAAAAGGGGGTTGGTTGGTGCATGGTGTTTTAATTGAAGAGCGGTCGTCAAAGGAGCTCATAATTCACGGCCCGACTTCCCTGCCCCTGCTCCCTTCCTCCCACCAGACGCCTGGCCCCAATACCGCCTATCTCCTCCTCTACGCACCGAACATCATTCTCTCTGCACTCTTTCGCAATCCACCCGCTGCTTGCAGTACCAGCTTCAATCTACCCTGGACGCAGGAGCTTGAAAGCGGTGGTTCAAGCGATAATGAAAGGTAGGGCAAAGATTTGCATAGAGCACAGCAGGAACCGGAAAGTAAGGAGGGGGCAAAAAAGAGGAATGGCACAGAGACTGATCACCGATCGTCCGTTTCTCCCCCAACCCCCACCCCCTGCACTCCTAGAGCGTCGCCCAGAATACTTCGGCCTGATCACCTGGCCTCGCTAAGGACTGCGGGACTGAGAGTAAGGGCAGGGGAGGGGCTGGGAAAAGTGTACAACTGGACAACTAGGCTGTAGTAGTGAAAAAGCAGGACAAAGGTGTCACTGCTCAGCTGGAGTAGAGAAGGCGGTTGTAGCCTAAGCTGGGGGCTGGTAAAGGAAGCGAAAGCATCGTGTTTGCCCGAGCTGTGAAGTGAAGCCGAGGAGTGAAGTGAGCGGAAAGAGTTCTCTGGCACTGCTGGGGGTGGAGTGGAGGGAGGGACGGGCATGAATGAGCCTTCATGCCACACATCCCCTCTCTCCCACCCCCCATACTAAGGCCACATTCTTACAGTGAGGGGAGCATGAAGGAAGGGGAGGGATGGCTGGATGCTGAGGATGTGAAAGGCGCCCGATACGTCAGCCATGACTGGCGTCTTTAGCCGGCATTTTTTGTTTCACCTACAACCTGCAGAAGAAGCATGGTCTACAGCAGCTGGCTGGGGGGCGCTAGGCGGTAGGATTGGGACTTGAAAGGGCATGGAGCTGATGGGGCACTTGAGTGAAGAGGCTGAAGGATGCTTGAGAGTGAGTGATGCTGGGGAGGGAGGGGACTGCAGCAAAGGCATTCTTCAGCTATGACTCAGATTGAGCGGGAGTGGGCGCGGGAGCAAAAGCCCCTCTCCCTCCCTCCTTCCATCCATCCAAACCACCCACAGGCTGACAATCCAGTTGGGCGCAGAAGTGGGGGGTGACTCTGGGCCGCGCATGGGGCGGAGGAGAAAAACAGCTAGCCTCCCTCGCTCCCTCCTCCACTCCGCTCTCCACTGAGGACAAGGCCTTGGACACCCACTAACCCACTTCAAACTCCCGTCCCTACGGCGCCACCGTCGTCATTCCATCACCAAAAAACCACCTCCACGCATCCTTCTGGAGCTAAGCCAAAGCTTCTTCTCAAAAAAAACAGAAGGTTTTAACAAGCAAAGGTATCATTTTAAAACCTTTCGCATAACTTTGCATCTCAATCGTGCAATACTGCCTTCTTATGCTCGCCTAGGTTCCTATGTTAAACGCCCGTGAAAGGTTACTTGAAGAAAGCCAAAGTCACATTATGCAATGCGTAACAAATTTGTCGGGCAAAGTAGCTAGAACCCATAATAATTAATCGCCTGTTTGTTTTTATCGCTCCTATGGCCTAGACGAATTTGAAAAAGGCTGATGGATAGAGCAAAAGAAAAGCAGATGGTCTGTGAAAAAGGGGCCTAAAAAGGCGGCAAAAGTGCAATGAGGCGGTTGATGGAACAAGACAGGGGGAACAAGCAGTGCAGGGATGGGGTAGGAGGGGGGGCAGTGGAGGCCGGGGCGTGGGCAGGGCGGCCAAAAAAGGTGGATGAAGAGGTGGCAGGACTTCATAAATCACCGGGAGCAGGAGGACGACGAGTGGAGGGAGGATGTAGGCTGGGCCCGCCCGGTTTTTCGCCCCCCACCCCTGCCATCTCGTCTGCACTGCGCAGTCCAAACACGGAGGCCCTGGCCTACAATGCCCGCCCTGCCTCCTCAGAAGCCGCTCTTCTCAGCAGACTTTGAAGGTGGCGATGCAGAGCTCCTGAGCGTGCGTCTGCCGCTCACCTAAGGATTCCCTCCCACCACCCGCTCCCCCATCTCACTCCCTCCCACAGCCTAAAGAGGCCTTTGGCTGCGAGGGCTGGCAAGCTTAGCCGTCTGCGAGGGGGTTCGAAAAAGGAGGCGGGCTGGTGTCTGGCGGCGTTTAGCGGCTCAGAGGCGGCCCTGTGGATGTTGGCAGCGATAAACAAACAGGGGCTGGCCAATGCACAGTGGAGTGTAGGGATGTGATGGGTAGGGCGGTGGAAGGTGTGAGGGGGGAATCTGCGGCATTCGCCTTTTTCGCCCGCCTGCCAGGTGCCTGGGCGCGGCAGCCGCAGACACCGCTGCCCATTTACACCAACACCAACACCTGCCTGCCCTCCCCTACAACTGGACGGACAACTCCTCCACTGCCCCTCCCCCTCCTCGCTAGGGCCATTTGAGCGGGCCCTTCTGTCCCCTCCCTCCCGTGCGTCGGGTGGGGCTGAGAGGAGAGGCGGCATGATGGCCCCCTATTTTCGTCTTTTTGCCCCGTCGGAATGCCAGCAGGGGAGGCGGTGGGCAGAAGCAGCGGTGCACATTTGCAGTTCAGCTTAGCCCTGGCCCAGTGGGCGCCCCCGCGCTGATGGGGAACGAAGGGGAGGCGAATGGAGTGAAAAAGGATGGGAGAACCCTGAAGGAGCTTAGTGTGTGCGGGGGTGAAAAGTGAGCTCCACCCAAATTCCCCTTTTCTTCACCCTCCAATCGTTTCTAGTCGCCCAGCCCCCGTTCCTTCTCCACTACTCCATCCTCCACCACCACTCCATCCTTCTCTACTGCCGCAAAACTGGGCAAGCCCCATGATGGCCCGCCTCATCATGTCTGCGCAGGGCTGCTAAACGACAGCTCGTAAAGAAGAACAATTTCCACGCCGCCTTTTCCAGGTCATCCAACGCGCCCAACAACAACACCCGTCTGTCCCCTATTCACCCCCCTCTCTCCTCAGAAACCCCATCTTTGCTTAGCAAAAGGAAGGGGCCAGTATGGCCTTGGTCGCCTGCCCAGCGTAGCCTGCGACAAAGGCAAACTGAGACTCCTGTCAAAAACTGGCCAAGGGAGGCGGGCCTCAAAGACACCGAGCTCCACCTTTTTTGTACCCTACCTGTGCCCTAGGCTCTCACGCGCCTAGAGCCCAATCTCACGCCACGTAATCTCAGCTTTGGCAACAAGGACGGCTAGCAGGAAAAGGCAGGCAATGGGTGGGGATTGTATTAGGGCTGGCGGGGCGTAGAAAAAGAGGAGGCGGAGGCGAAAATGACATCGACGCTCTGCCCTGGCGCTGGCTCGCAGTGTGCAAACACTGCCCACGCCCAGAATGGTAATGTTCCCCTCCCCCCTCCTCCTCCTCCCTACTACTCAGCTCCACAAACGATACACCAACGCCTTTCACAACTAATACCTGCTCAAAATTGAATCCAAACCGGTTTTCTGAGTTGAATCTTAGCCTGGAAGCAAGAGCTTATTATCCTTATGAAGTCCTTTATCTCTAATAGTGATGAGGCAAAAGAGAAAAAAGTTGTAGAGCTAGGTGAAGCGGATGGAAGGCGGATGATTAGGGGCCTACGGTAGTGGAGGAAGCGAAGCTGTGAAGGAGTGGGCATGAAGTGGGGGGCGTCTATCAGCGGACAGGGGGTGTCAGCTGGCGACTGAGAGTTGAGCTGAGTTGAGCCGAGATGCCAGAGCCAGTGAGCCAAGCCAGATCAGCTCGGGCGCAGCGCCCACGCGAGGGCGTCGAAGGTTATGGTGAGAAGTGGCTCCCATAGGCCGCTCCCTCACTCCTCAAGAGGCCTGTGGGCGGACGGAGCCGGGGAGGAGCTCCAAGAGCAGACCAGGCAGGGAGCAACTCGGTCAAGGAGTCAATGCCATTGTACTCACGTCCTACGCCCCACTCCACCACCCTTCCTCTCCTCACAGTCCCCTCTCTCCTCCTCTGCCCCTCTCATAATTCCATCACCCCTCGCCCCTCGCTCACCCCTTTTCTCAAAGCCTCAAAGCGGCCTCTGTTTGCGCCCGCCTCCTCCCACCCTCCTCTTCCCCTCACCCCTTCTGCCCTCCCTCCCCTTCTGCCCTCCCTCCCATCGCCGCACCCTCCTCAACTCAGCCTGCGCTTGTCGCCAGCAAGACCAGCCCCAGGGGCCAAATTCAGTGCCTCCTCAGCCCCGGCGCCGTCCCTATTTGCCCTTCACCTTCCCACCCTCTCTTCCGGAGCCAGTGGGCGTGAAATCGGAGCAATCCCTGGAGCGGACGGACACCCATTGCTGCTCCCAGCTTCTTAGCCTCTCATCCTCTCTGTCTCCCTTGGTGTCTGGAGTTCCTCGGCCCCATTTTTGTGGCGTAACTGGCTAAGCTTTCTTTCTTCACTGACGAGGGATGAAGAGAAACAGGCAGGAGGCAGAAAAGAGGTGGTGATGAATCACAAATGCTCTGGCGGGGGAGAGACGATTTTGGGCGTTCGAAGTCCCACGCAGCGCATATTGGCCATGAATGAGGTTAGGCCGAAGCCAGGCTGTCGCTTGGTGTCCTCGATGGTGTCCGGCAACTCCCGGTTCTTCGTCTCAGGCAGGAAAAGGCACAATACTGCTCCTCAAACTCCCACTCTTTATCCGCCCTTCCCAAATGCACCTCTGATGCATCTAACTAACAAATATACTAACCAGTGAAGGAAATAATGCCCATGATGATCATGGGCAATTGTCGATAGTAGGTGGAGCTGTAGGCAATGAAGGGCGCCGCCAGTCCCATCACTTGAGCCAGCTCAACAGATTCCCTTTCCACTCCTGCCCCCGAAGAGTAGGATAAGGAGTGGTGAACCATGGAGGCAAGGCCAATGCCGGTTCCTCTCAGTGGGGTCGGGAAAAGCTCCCCACCCAGCTGATAGACGATGCAAAAACTGCTCGTGATGCAAAACTTGCCTAACAAGGTGCAACAAGAGGCATCTGAGAAGTGGGACGAAGGAGAGAAAGGGTAGAAAGGGGGCGCAACTGAGGACAACGAGTGAGATGACGGCGGGTAAAAGATGTGCCTGAGTATAGCTGGCGCCGATCAAAGCTCCCGCGCTGCCAAACATCGTCAGAGATGCCACCCACACCCTGAGGTGAGAGTTTGGAGCTTGCAAGAGGCGGTAATGGATGAGGAAAGGTAGGAACCGTCCGGTGTAGTTGACGATGAAGTTGAAGCCGTTGGAGGCGATCTCAACTATGGAGAGGAGAAGGAAGACGAAGTAGGGCGAGCCACCAATGTTCTCTGTGTTGAAGCTGATGCCCACGTAGACGACGTTGTTAGCGCACCAGATGTATGCCAGCACAGTGCTGATCAATGCTGGAACAATAGTTTATGCTTATTTCTCTTGCTTATTATACTCATGGGCTGGACCAAGATTAATGTTGCTGAAGAGGGCGAAAGTTCCTGGAGTTTTTTGCGGCAGCCGACTGAATGAACTTGCTGATCCCCTTTCCTTCAATTAAGATTTTTACGTATGCATCACGTTTTAATTTGGTCTACTAAGCATTAGTGAAGGTACTACGAGCAGCTTTGTGCAAGATTTTGGGCGCTAGAGTGTAAATTTTGATCACTTGCTCAGCTGATGCATAATGCTTTGGGATCTCTGTGCAATTGGCGTTTGAAAATTAGCTTCAACTCATTTATGAAGGAAATTGTTTCTGGAACTTTTGATAACCTAAATTTTGGACATATAAGCAGCTCATTTTACCTAGCATTTTAGTACTATGGAATTACATACAAAACGAAATCATGATTTTTGTAGTTTTTGACACAATTAAAAATCAACGTTATGTCATCACCATGATTCTATTATATTGAAATGTTTTTCCTGGTTGACCGCGGAGCGGCCCGAAGGGCCGCTCCGCGGTCTATAGAGGTTACTCAACTTTTGTCCTCATGTGTATATATGTATATATATATATATATATGTATGTCTGAATGCTCGGCGAATTCTCCGGATTTGGACAAACTTTTTTTTTCCTGAAAGGTAATGAGATTTTAGGAAGATCTGGAGGGGTAGACCCGGAATTTGAACTTTTGAAACATTACTTTTTTGGGTAGAAAGGTTGAAAATTTGGGTATGCTGTAAAAGGCTCAATTCTCAACGGATTGGGACAAACTTTTTTTTTCCTGAAAGGTAATAAAATTTTAGGAAGATCTGGAGGGGTGGAACTGTTTTCCGAGCATTTGAAACATTACTTTTTTGGGTAGAAAGTTTGAAAATTTGGGTATGCTGTAAAAGGCTCAATTCTCAACGGATTTGGACAAACTTTTTTTTTACTGAAAGGTAATGAGATTTTAGGAAGATATGGAGGGGTGGAACTGGTTTCCGAGCATTTGAAACATTACTTTTTTGGGTAGAAAGGTCGAAAATTTGGGTATGCTGTAAAAGGCTCAATTCTCAACGGATATTGACAAACTTTTTTTTTCCTGAAAGGAAATAAAATTTGAGGAAGATCTGGAGAGGTTTGACAAGTCCCGGAGCATTTGAAACATAACTTTTTTAGGTAGAAAGGTTGAAAAATGGGGTATGTTGAGAGCTCCGCGGTCACCTATTGCGCTCTGCGCCATATACTTGTTTCAATATACTTTTAATTGAATTCATGTGATTACTCCAAAATCTCATTTCAAGGGCGTTGAAATTTAGAAAAACAATTGCACAGGATATCAAAAGCCAGAACTTTATCCTCTATCGTTTTAGCTATTATTATAAGTTTCGCTCGGTATTTACCTATGCTCATGCACAACTGCTCTTAAGCGGTTAATATAGAAGTCTAAATGAAAAGTAAAGCCCATTCCAACAACCACTGAACCCATGCAAACGTACAAAACGGCACAATGGGGGACCCGAATGCTGTGTATTGGTCCAAACTGCGTGGTCATGACAAGTCGCTGCAACAGATATGCAACTATTGTAAGAGAAGCAACTATTGTAAGAAAATGGGCAAAAAAAATATGTTTGATCTGCAAATTGGAAAGTGAAAAGGAAACCTGCTTGGCTAGAAGCTCTCGCGCGGAAGGAGCTTCCACAATTTTGTCCAGCTCCCGAACGGTCACCGATTTTCCGTTGACACGAGCAATTTTGGCGATCACCCGCAGACCGTCCTCTTTTCGCCCTTTCAACAGCCCTCTTGAGCTTGAGAAGAAGTGGCGCAGAATTGATGAAAGTGAGAACCTTTGGCGAGAAGCCAGCGAGCGGATTCGTCCATGACCCACCAGTAGGCGAAGAGGGGGATGAAGGAGAGACTATTGGTCAGGACCTCGGTGGGTGGGCAAAGGTGTGGCAATGAAAGTATGAAAGTGGATAAGGATGGAACAAGAGTCTTCCAGCTGTAGACTTTCCAGGCGATGAGGCTGAGGATGCAGCTCATGAAGGCCCAGCACATGCTGATCATGTTCACCGCCGCCGTGCTCATCCGCTGCCCCATCATCTCCACCGCATGCACAAACGGCACCTCAACCATTCTTCTCTCTTCCTCCCTTCCCCCTTCACCACCCCTCCTTCACCTGGAAGAGGGCAATGCCGGCAAAGGAGCGGATGGCGACCACGGGGATGTAGAAGAGGATGGAGGGCATTAGCACGCTCACTGAGCCCAGCACTGTGTACCTTCAAATCATCTCATCTCTCAATTATAGACCATGTCAGCTGCAGTTGAGAAAGAAGCAACCAGGCCAAAGCGATCATAAATGTTGGCTTTCTGCCAAGCTTGTCTTGCATGATGGAGAAGATGACAGTACCTTCAAGTTAACAGTCGCTCCAAACAAGAAAGAAGCCTATAAAAAGTACCAATAATTCCGCCGACGCCTCCAATGGTGAGGAGAAGATTGGCAAAGTAGTCCCGATCACAGACAAGATCCCATTCGCTCACGATTGTCCACTTGTCCCCCGTAAATTCCCAAACCTTGCACGGCACATTCCCGCCAATCGCCTCCAGCTCAGTGGAGTTGATGAGATCTGGCCATGGCGCCACCTTAGGTTCCAGTGCAGCAGCGCAAGTCCAAGAAAACCATTGATTGAAATGGGGTTGCTTCTGCCTTTCTCCTGCCACAAGGCGTCCACATCTCTCACCTTCCGCATGAAGCATTTTTGATAGACCAGCTCTAGCGAGGCTGGATCCTGATGAAGTAAGGATTGGAAGGTGGAATCTAGATAAAAGAGTAAAGTGACTTGTTCCATGGGTATGAGAATGTGCTTCTGCTGGAGCAGACTGGCTTTGGCCAGCCAGGAGGGCAGCTGGCCGGCGGAGGGAATGGCACAATGATGCGCTGGTCTCAACACTATGAACACCTGCACTGGCCCCCCAGTTGGCTTGAGGCCATGCGGAGAGGAGGAGGTGAGGAGGGAAGCAACCTGAGTAGCAAACCAGAAGGCGGCGGGGCCACCGCCAGCTAGACAGAGAAAGGCAAAGCGCAGCTTCTGATAGCGACCGAAGTAGCCGATCTGCTCCAGGACCTCGTCGAAGTTGGCCGAGTAGTCGATGCGCATCCGAGCACCCTCCCCATCACCACCATTCCCCGCCATCACCTCTAGCCCGCTTCTGTACTGTCCTACCTGCCTATTTTACCATTCGTACCTGAAAGATACCTTAGTGAAAGTCTACTTTCAAATACACAAAGGAAAAAACAAGCTTTGTCTAAACCACACGGAGTGTGTGAATTTGCAGAGGGATTTAGGGGAGGTCGCGCATGCTGGATTGCAGAAAGTGGTCAGCTTCGATAAGGACTGACAAGGTGTGAGTATGTGAGAGAGGCAGTGGTGAAATAAAAGCTGTCTCCTTGTCTAGTTTGCTCAGGCACTTAGCCTAGGCCGCCCATTCTATACCCCGCTCAATCTCACATCTCTTGCTAACACCTGTTTTCCTCACATTGCCCCGAAACCAACACAGCCGGCAGAAACATCAACTCCAATGCCATTGCACAGCATAGCTTCAATCTTGCATTTTCTCCGCCACTGTCCCCCTAATTGGATTATTCGCTGCCCATCAAATGCAAGGAACATTTGCCTTCGCGAGCATGACTACAGAACAACGATGAATTTAGACAAAAAACTCAGACAAGAAAAAAAAACTGCCATGGTAGCGTTGTTTGAAAATGGGTACGTGTACTTTAAACCGGCGCGCTGTAGAGTTTGTTTGCCGATGGGGAGATGGTACAAACACAACCGCTGCCTCAGAACACGCCTGATAAAAAGACTGGAAATCCACTATTTTTAGTTACAAATTCTTGGTGGAGGACTTGTTAGAGCGACAAGGATTGATGGAGGAGCCAGCCGCAGAGAGCACTCTTGACCTCAGCTACAACGCTATTGCGTTTGATTTGTGAGCAGAGTTGATTATGTCAGGCCTTTGGCACGCGGATTGGGGAGTGAGGACAACAGCTTCGTCATGGCTGGAGTGGAGTGAGTTCGCTGAGTGGAAAGGTTGCAGGGACGGTGGACTGGATGCCTTTTATGATGCGCTCTACGCTGCGCAACACATTATTCTGGATGGCAACAACCTGAAATCAATTGCTTTCCCGCCCCTGCCTAACCTTCTCACCCTCAGCCTCAACCAAAATCAGGTGCGGTCTGACCTATAACTGTCAAACTAACTTTACCCTCCTGTCATTGTTAGATCACGGACTACCTGTCCATTCTGGAAAACCTGCGAGAAGCAGCGCCCAACCTTGTCCACCTCAGTCTCATCGCCAATCCCGGCTGGCCACATCCCATCACGGGAGCTCAGCCATCCTTGTACCACACTGCAAGGTTCTTCTTCAACTGCATCACTGGCTGCATATCATCGTTAAGGCTTCTTGTACTATGTGTGAGGCCTCTAATTTTGGATTCTTGCTTGACATTTCTTGAATGATCTGAACTTTAAAAAGCGCTGATTATGACTTTGATCCAAACCAAAGTTTTTTCACGGAAAACTTTGCTTACGCATAAAAGTGAAGCGGAAAAATGGAAGGAAGAATGCAGGAAGGAAGCAGCAGAGTGTCTGCCATGCCTACGTTTTTTGGACTCACAGCCGCTGGAAGAGAATCAGTCGTCGGTGAGTATGTCAATTACTCCCACTCCTGCCGCTTCCTTCAAGCGTCGTTCTGCTCCCTACACCGGCTTGCATTCCGAAGGCAATCGTTTCATTGGAGACGCCCAGCTATGACTATTGCACCCATTTATTTGCTGCTTTTTGTGCTTCGCATTTCCTGTTTTTGTCCGAAATAGATATAAACATGTTTAGTTTAGTGACTCGGTTAAAAAAGAAAAATGAAAATGTAAACTATGAAGAACTATGAGGAATAAAGGTATTCCAGTTTCGAAAAATCGAGATTTGACTTGAAATTATTGATTAGGCCATGGTTTCGGGTCACTTAGTTTGTTGTTCTTGCTCGGATGACCAACAAAACAACAGAAAGCCAACGAAAGCAACAAACAACAAACAAACCCAAAAACAAAAACAAAAAAACCCCTCTCGATCCAGCAACAAAAAAAACCCCCACAAACACACACACCAAAAAACAAAAAAAAAAAAAACCACCAACCACAACCCTGGACCCACCAACTCCAAAGTTGTTTTTGATTAACTTTTTTGGCCAAAATAAAATTTTTGAAAAAATTGCCAAAATCGGATTTTTGGCAATTCAATTGAAATTTTTTTTGCAATGAACACGTCAAAGACAAAGACAAAGTTGGTGAAAAAGTAAGTGAACTTGGCCATAATTCGGTTTTTGGGCGCTAACAAAGCCCAAAAAGGTATTTTAGAAAATTAGGAATGAGAAAGACATATTTTGGGAAAAAGTTGGTTGAATCAAGATGGCAACTAAATTGCCCAAAACTTTGACCCAATTATGAATTCCACCTCAAACTTTTGTTTTTTGGAAATGCAACTCAGTTCTTGCAAAAACTGCCAATCCTTTCGCTAACTGCCTTTTAAAATATTGAAGGCACAACTAGATTTTTTATGTTTTTTTGTCAATGAAGCGATTCTTGCCATGCCCTTATTAGGAAGCAATCAAACTTTTCTCCTCAAATTTTGCGCGGTTCACACTATTTAAACTGTCTCAGTTGTATTGTCAGTGGCTAGAAATAAAGTGGAAAACAAAACAAAACTGAACGAACGAAGCGATGTCGTTATACTTAATGTCTCGATTGTATTGATTTTAGCAATAAATGTATTTGTCCACCCGATTGTATGCGCCTTCGTGCGCACTAATTCCTGGCAGGGCAAGGGAGAGGGGCTTTTGCCGAGTGCGCGCGCGGGTGACTCTCCCGCCCCGTGGCCCTCCCGCTCTGCCAAATCTCAAGAACTCTCACTGGAGGCTATGTCCCAGAACAAGGTATTTGTGGCATATATTCAAAAAGAGGTGAAGGGGAGAAGTTGAAGGATATTCGCAAGTTTTTCGGCGCTAGTCCCGCCTGTCCGAACAGTGCGCTGAGCCAGGAGCGAGAGAAGGCCAACGCACCGCCTTCCACTCCACCCTCAAGGCGTGGACGCCCTGCCAAGCGCTTTTTGGAAGAAGAAGACCAGAAAATGCCCAAGAAGACAATGGAGGCCAAGTCAAAAAAGGGTTCTGCATTTTCGTCACATAAAGTTCAACAAACAGGATTTTTGGCGGGATAGAATTTTGAATTGCACGTAGGTTGATGTCACATTTATTGACAAAAAAGTCAACCGAGGTATGCTGTAGGATTTTTGTCTTGTTTGAGCATCAGTGTACTAATTTGTAGAGAAGGCGAAGAAAGCGCATCATCAAAGAATCGAGTCCTCCTCTTCAGAGCATTCTGAGGAGGATGAGATCGTCATGCTTCCTGGTTCTTTTCCCTCACCTCCTGCTATCGTCAAGCAAAAAATCCTCTTTCAGCCAAAAAAGCAAAGAAACACACAAACGGCGACAGCTTGTTGACCTCGAAGGAGCATCGCAAGCCATCGCCAGCCAGGCAGCTTCCCGCGCGAAAGCCCACAACTCCAGCCGCTTTCTTTGCCGGGACTAAGCCAGCTAAGGTTCCTTTCATGTCCGGCCTATTGAGGCAAGAAAAAGGGGTTGAGAAGAAGGGCGGGGATGGAGAGGCACACCCGGACGATGGCTTCAACGCAGTTCTGGCCAGTCTCGATGCTCGCAGCGACAGCAGTCACGCCACTCCCAGCCTCAGTCCCCACTTCGCCAACCGCGCCTCCTCCAGTTAGAACTCCCACTTCTTGCCTGCCTTCAGCTTTTGTCTCAACTGCAGAAAACAAGTCTCCCAAGAAGACTCTGGCAACTCCGCCGGAGCTGGAGCGAATTGAACCCGGCAGAGAGGCGAATAGGAAAGCTGCTGGCGCCAGCAAATCTCAGTCTACGAAAAAGGAAGCCCGCCAAGAAGTGACGATTGAGGAGGACTCCGGTTTGCCGATTCCTCCCGCAATTATTTGTTTCATAGCTGTGAAACTTTGGGACTGCAGCGAAATCCCCAGCAGCCCCGGATTCCTCCTGCATTCTGGCTACCCCATCTCCGGATATGGTAGAAGATGCGGCGCCGTCGAAATCGAAAAAGACTCCCTCTAAAGCCAAGACTCCGCAAAAGGTGCATCCTTTTTAGCAGAAGCGATATATGAAAGTGCATGAGGTGGGGATGAAGACGGGGGAGGAGAAGGCGGCGGAGGCGGCGGAGCGTCGCAAGAGCTTCGCCCACTTCCTCCACAGGGAAGGCCCCCAGGCACTCGGCAGCAAGGAGCTGCCGAAGGGCCCCGAGGACTGTCTGGCTGGCCTCAAGTTCATCGTCACCGGCGTCCTGGAGAGCATGGAGCGGGAGACTGCTCATGACTTCATCAAGCGACACGGAGGTACTCTCTTCTTACACTTCCATCCATCTTTCTCCATCACTACTCCTGTGCGAAGGCCATGTGATGAGCTCGCTGAGCAAGAACACCAGCTATGTCGTCGTCGGCAGAGATGCGGGAGAGGCGAAGATGCAAAAGGTTCTCTCTCTCTCGCTGCCGCAGATAACCCACCACATTACTTCGCTGCGAATGACAGGTGAAGGACCTGAAGCTTCGGACACTGGATGAGGATGGGCTGCTGGAGCTGGTGCGAAGCAAAATTGAGCTATCTGCTTCAAAGAAAAGCCCAGCTAAGCCAGGTTCAACCCAGCGCCAGTCACCTGTTCAACACTCACAAACCAATCAAAACAGCCCTAAAACAGGAAAGGAGCAGAAGAAGAAGCCATCGCCTAAGTCTCACTCTCCTGTCAAAGCCAAGGCTCCTCCGAAGCACGGCAAAACACCCCAAAGTTTGTCCTACGAAGACACTGCTTTATCCTGTTGAAGCCTCTTTTTGCAGAAACTAAAGAAGAAGCATCAGTGTCTGACGCTGGCGGCCTGAGTGGTAAGAGCGAGCAGAAGGAGAAATCGTTTCTTTCCTGGGTGGATAAATACAAGCCAAAAGTGAGCTGTGTGCAAGATTTGCGGCAGAGTATAGTGAGAGATGTGTGGATTGAAGAGGCTAAATGAAATCGTGGGCCAGCAAGGCGATCGGTCGAGCGTTCGCAAGCTGGAGGCTTGGCTGCGCCACTGGGCCGCTTTTCATGCACCTGGTTCCTTTAGCTCTCCCTCCTACCTTTACACCCTCCTACTCGCCCTGGACATGTTTCAAAAAATAGACTAAAATAGGCTAGAATCAATGTGGCTAGTTGTCGTTTGAAGGAGCAAAGAAGAAAGCTGCGTACAATGCGCAAGACGGGAGCGACAAGAAGGCAGCGCTGCTGAGTGGACCGCCGGGAATCGGCAAAACCACATCAGCTCATTTGGTGGCCAAGGTTCACAGGCTGTCGACTGCAAGAGCCGAAAATACGATTGATGTGGGGCTTGAGACGCTGGGGCTGACGGTGCTGGAGATGAATGCGTCGGACACGCGGAAGCAGAGCACCATGCGGGAAACCCTCACGCCCAAGTGCTCCAACACCTCCATGGACTTCTTCGCCACCGAGGAGGGACGGGGTACACCTCCCCTTTTCCTTCCAGAGGAGGGAGGGGCTGACGCTGCTGGAGATGAATGCGTCGGACACGCGGAAGCAGAGCACCATGCGGGAAACCCTCACGCCCAAGTGCTCCAACACCTCCATGGACTTCTTCGCCACCGAGGAGGGACGGGGTACACCTCCCCTTTTCCTTCCAGAGGAGGGAGGGGCTGACGCTGCTGGAGATGAATGCGTCGGACACGCGGAAGCAGAGCACCATGCGGGAAACCCTCACGCCCAAGTGCTCCAACACCTCCATGGACTTCTTCGCCACCGAGGAGGGACGGGGTACACCTCCCCTTTTCCTTCCAGAGGAGGGAGGGGCTGACGCTGCTGGAGATGAATGCGTCGGACACGCGGAAGCAGAGCACCATGCGGGAAACCCTCACGCCCAAGTGCTCCAACACCTCCATGGACTTCTTCGCCACCGAGGAGGGACGGGGTACACCTCCCCTTTTCCTTCCAGAGGAGGGAGGGGCTGACGCTGCTGGAGATGAATGCGTCGGACACGCGGAAGCAGAGCATCATGCGGGAAACCCTCACGCCCAAGTGCTCCAACACCTCCATGGACTTCTTCGCCACCGAGGAGGGACGGGGTACACCTCCCCTTTTCCTTCCAGAGGAGGGAGGGGCTGACGCTGCTGGAGATGAATGCGTCGGACACGCGGAAGCAGAGCACCATGCGGGAAACCCTCACGCCCAAGTGCTCCAACACCTCCATGGACTTCTTCGCCACCGAGGAGGGACGGGGTACACCTCCCCTTTTCCTTCCAGAGGAGGGAGGGGCTGACGGTGCTGGAGATGAATGCGTCGGACACGCGGAAGCAGAGCACCATGCGGGAAACCCTCACGCCCAAGTGCTCCAACACCTCCATGGACTTCTTCGCCACCGAGGAGGGACGGGGTACACCTCCCCTTTTCCTTCCAGAGGAGGGAGGGGCTGACGGTGCTGGAGATGAATGCGTCGGACACGCGGAAGCAGAGCACCATGCGGGAAACCCTCACGCCCAAGTGCTCCAACACCTCCATGGACTTCTTCGCCACCGAGGAGGGACGGGGTACACCTCCCCTTTTCCTTCCAGAGGAGGGAGGGGCTGACGCTGCTGGAGATGAATGCGTCGGACACGCGGAAGCAGAGCACCATGCGGGAAACCCTCACGCCCAAGTGCTCCAACACCTCCATGGACTTCTTCGCCACCGAGGAGGGACGGGGTACACCTCCCCTTTTCCTTCCAGAGGAGGGAGGGGCTGACGGTGCTGGAGATGAATGCGTCGGACACGCGGAAGCAGAGCACCATGTGGGAAACCCTCACGCCCAAGTGCTCCAACACCTCCATGGACTTCTTCGCCACCGAGGAGGGACGGGGTACACCTCCCCTTTTCCTTCCAGAGGAGGGAGGGGCTGACGGTGCTGGAGATGAATGCGTCGGACACGCGGAAGCAGAGCACCATGCGGGAAACCCTCACGCCCAAGTGCTCCAACACCTCCATGGACTTCTTCGCCACCGAGGAGGGGCGGGGTTACTCCTCTCCTTTTCCTTCCAGAGGAGGCGGGTAGAAGAGATCTGGCTTCAGGTTGCAAAGGGAGCTCGGGCATTCGTCAGGTGCTCATAATGGACGAAGTGGATGGGATGTCGGGCAACGAGGATCGCTCCGGGATGCAGGAGCTCATCCAGATGATCAAGGTGGGCTATTGGAAGTGGAAGGTGAATTGGAAAAGGAGAGATGGTTGAGGGAAGCAAATTTCCGATCATCTGCATCTGCAACGATCGGCAGTCGCAAAAGATTCGCAGCCTATCCAACTACTGCTTTGATTTGCGCTTCATCAAGCCACGTCTTGAAACTGTCCGAGTAAGTATCTTTTTTTGCTTATCCAACTTGACTAGGTTACGATCTCTTCGATCAGAGTTAAGGGAGCAGAAGTTAACAGTAAACTGCAAGTTTTCACAGAATATTATGTTGGGAATTAGGCACTAACAATAATAGGAGATAGAAAGGCGATATAATTGATGCAGGCTCGCGTGCTGGAGATCGCGCGGGAGGAGAATCTGAAGCTTTCCGCGGCCGCAGCGGATCAGCTGGTGGAGGGCGCCAACGCGGACGTTCGCCAAGTCACCTCTCCTCTCCACCCCTCACTCATCCACCACTAAAGCCTGAAACTGGTCAGGTGATCCAGCACCTCCAACTACTGGCAGCTGGCCACGTGGGCGAGAGCATCGATTTCGACGCTGCCAAAAAGGCCGCTGGTGCCGCCCACAAGGACCTGGCCATCGTCCCTCCTTCACCCTCACAGCCTCATCTATTCCCCTGCTTGAGAGAAGAATTGATTGAAGAACCTCTTCGAAGCTGGGAAGGAGCTTCTGTCGGGCGCCAACTCGGGGCCGGATTGGATAGCGAAGAAGACGGAGCTCTTCTTCCTGGACTACAGCATGATGCCGTTGTTCGTCGCCGAGAACTACGCTGGCCTCAAGCCTCGGCGCAAGGGGTTTCTCTTCCCTGAGGCCTATGGAAGTCCCTGGCTGAGGAGTCAAGGACTGTTGAGGAGCAAAGTGGAGGAGCTGATGAAACTGTCAAGGGCAGCGGACTCCATCGTCCTGGGCGATCGAATTGATGCCATCATCCGGGAGAACCAGAACTGGAGCTTGCTCACGGATCAGGTGAGGGGTGCCTCACTTCATATGTTACGGGTGCAAAAGGGTAAGGGGTTGAAGTGCATGGCAAGTGCAGTGATCCCTGTGGCAACGATGGACGGCTACCTCCAGTCCATGCTCACATTCCCCACCTGGCTCGGCAAGAACTCCAACCGCACCAAACGACTCAGGCTCTCCACCCAGCTTCAGTTCCACATGAGCACCAGGTTTGGGCCTCTTCTGACAGTTAGTTGATGTGGGTGGAGTGAAGAGGGCATTCACCAGGATACAAGCGACGCACGAGAGCCTGATCCAAGACTATCTGCCAGCGCTGGCGCAGGGACTGAGCCGGCCTCTGGTGCAAGAGCAGGAGAAGGGGGCGCCGGCCGTCCGCGATCTCCTCGCCCAGTACGCTCTCACCCGAGAGGACATGGACTCCATCATGGAGCTCGCCTCCTGGCCTGGCCGAGATCCCATGCACGGCATTCAACCCAAGGTCACCCACCCATTCCTTTTTTCTCACAATTCTCTACATTTTCAAGAGTCTGAAGAAGACGCTAGAATCAAAGGTTTGAGGCCAAAGCAGCGTTGACACGGCTGCTAAACGCCAAGGACGCTCCGCGCCTGCCCTATGCTGCGGAGGTGAAGGCGACGAAACGAAAGAAGGCGGCGGCTGTGGAGGACGCGGAGGGGCAGGAAGAGGAGGAAAGCCTAGAAGACGATGTCTCCGCAGACGCTTTCAAGGCTAGCCTCCTTTCACTCCTCTCCTAACTTCATTTCTCGTCTTTTTTAGAAGATCAGCAAAAAGAAGGCTCCAGCGGCTCCCAAAGGAAAGAGGAAGAAATGAGATGGAGAACTTTCTTCTCAGTTGATTGCTTATTTCAGCTCGAGTCATTTGTGGTGTTTTTCTGTTAGTTTCAGAGTTGTCATGGGTTTCACAAGAATAAGATCATCGGCGAGTAGTAGTGCTAGCGCAGCAACTAATGTCCAGGTGAGTATGACTGATTTGACACAAATATCACAAATCTCAACCCGTTAGCTAAGTAGAATGCGGGAAAGAAGTGTCAGTGAAGCAGTCGATTTGGCGTGCTGCTCTTAGCCGAGAAACGACAGGTGATCAATGCCTGGAAAAGGAAGGGCCTCAGCAGCTTTCAGATTCCAATCCGCTTACGATGAAGGCCGGCATCAGCTTGCGACGCATGTGCACTGTATTGAAGGTATACAGAAAGAAAAGCGACACCTAAAACCCAGTTTGGCGCTTGGATGAGCAATAACTGAACTGGGGAACGTGATGGAGGTAGTGGAGCAAGTAGCTGCCGTAGATGAGGAGGGAATATGCCACTGAAAGGCGCTCCCCTGAGAGTAGGCCAATAGTTGGGGAGTGTGAATGAGGGAGGCTAAAAAAGACCATCCATGGTGATGAGAGCGCGGCAGAGGTAGCCGGGGAGGTTGAGGAGGACGAAGGCGGTGGTGGAGAGGAGGATGTTCCTGGTCAGGTCCGCCTCCGCCTTCGTTCGCCCCGTCTCCGCACTCCCTGCCGCAAACTTCACCCGACGCTCGTCACCACCGTTGCTGCTGCCTTCATCCACCCTTTTCAGGCCATCAAATGAAGGGGAGCAGAAGGGTACTGGATCTGTCGTAGCGGCCGCAGATGAGCCCTTCGCAGATGAGGCCCTTCTTTTTCAGGATCCCCGGGGGATGGCAGTATTTGCGCGCGAACACCTCGCTGGAAACTCATTTTCTAGTCCTCTATTATGATTTTCAATTGATTGTGAACCCAAAGTTGGTTCGAGTCAAGTTGTTGGGGCGAAGGGAAGAGAAACGAGATTTATTCTGTTTTGGGTTGTCGAAGGATTGCAGTGCTTCAGAGGAAGCTTCGCCGCTCTGTCGCCGCCAGTCCTGCAGCTGAAACTGCATTAGGCTTTCTAATGGATGCTAAGGGAGAGGCAACCTCAGAGTGTCTCTTATGGAAGAGCCAGAGACGAAGGACGAGAACGGAGTTGAGGAGGATGACGATGGTGGAGGGAATGATTAGGGAAAGAATCGACTCGCTCAGGTTCAACAGCGCATGTAGATCATCGTAAACCGAAGCTATGTCGCAGCCCCACTCCCCTGGCTGGAAAATTTTACTTGGGCACATCTAAGCCAAACCTTCCATTTAGCTCTGGCACCTCAAATTCCACAGGATAGGAAAGGATGAGGACCCAGGTTGAGAAGACAGCCGCTATTATCGTCACCACCACCGAAGCTATCGTGGCTGAACTGAAGAGTGGATATGAATGTCGGAAAAAGTAGGCAAAGTGTAGGAGCTAAAGCATGGAAACCGTAGGCTGCAGTGTCGCTCTCGGAAGGTTGGCCAGAAGACGAGGAGGAGGCGGTCGAAAGAGATGAGGACGATGTACCAGATACAGGCCAGATCCGTGAAGTTGCCCAAATATGTCAGCAATTTGCAGGCCACCACCTTCCCTGCACTCCACACTTTCGGGTCCCAGTTTCTAGGCTCATAGTAAGATGTAACTGGCATAAAAGTTGTAGCCCTTGGGCAGCATAGCGAAGAGAGAAACGGAGAGATGTGTGAGGAGGAAAGCGCCTGAGGCGACGGAGATGAAGCTGGAAACGAAGATGAAGTGGATGATAAAGTGGGGGGTGATAGGGGAGGAGATGCCGAAGATAGACGTGGGTGAGGTAGCCGCGTAGTTTGCGTGAGGCGGTGATGACGATGACGGTGAGTGCGTTGCCGATACAGCCAACCAGCATCACCATGGGCAGTAGAATGGAAAACATCCACTCCATCACATGATCCCTTTGCAAGTTCAATTCATAAAACCAGATTACAAATGATAACATTATACAGATTAAGCAAGTTAGATCTTCACACATGTTGAAATGCATGCATATATTAAGACGCATACATGAAAATAAAATTCGATTTTACTATAAGGTAATTGTGACGGTCGATTATACAAAAATATTTGAAGTGGTGTTTTATCCAAAAGTGAACCGTTTTAACTCGTTTTCTAACGATGTGTAGTTCGTCAAGTTCGGATATTCTGAATAGATCACGTCCAAATCATCGCCGTAAGTTTTTGTTTCATCCATACTTATGTTTGTTCTTCTTCAATTATCTATCTCTTGAATTTTCGTAACGAGCGTATCTGTAAGAATTTGAACAGGAGGCCTATGTTGTAACATTGCATAGCAAAGGCAACGCTCATCACCATACTTCTTTGGGAACAAAAACTGAAAAGTGGGGTAAAGCCAAAGTCGTGCACTGAAAAAAAGACTAATTAATGACTGATATCCGGCAGTCAGAAGCCGCTTAACGCTTGCCTTACGAAATACAGGAAGCAATTTGCGGTAATGTACCTCGACAGTTTTCCTCTAGTTCCCCATTTCCCAAGGCCTACTCAGCGCAGCTACTCAGTCAATTCTGGCAACATCAGTGCGCAAACTGCCAATGGCTATGGTAAGTTAATCATTAAGGAACTGCAAGGAGATTAAAAAAGGCAGAGAAAGGGTGGCGTAAGACCGGCGAACCCTCTGGCGCCTAATCCTTTCCCCCTCATGAAAATACACTTTGATGTTGCCGTAAATTGAGTGAAAAAAATATGTGGGAAGGGATGAGTGTGGGATGAAGGGATGGGAGGCCGAATTGGGCGTGCCAGGCCCAGCATCGCTGCAGGGCAAACTGGGGCTTTTAGGTTGGAAAAGCAGTGCGCTGATTGGGTTTGGGGGCGATAGAAAAAGGAAGCGAGGGTAGGAGAGGATGAGGCTTTTGGCCTGGTGGGCGATGAATGGAGCTGAAGGGAGCGGAAATGAAGCAGAAATTGGGCGGGCAGGATAAGGCCGAGTGGAACGGGGGGTGGGGTGAGGTTGTAAGTGGGGCCGGGAATGGGTGGGGGGAGTTGCTGGCTTGGGAGTTGGCCAGGGGTGGGCGGGGAGGGAGATTGGGTTTAGACGGCTCTTCCCCACACACTCTCAATGCCGCCGCATCACACAAATGGCGCGCCCTTTGTCGGCCACAAGCCGCACATATTGGCCTCAAATCTCCCACCTTCCTCTCAACACACCTTTCCAAATCTTCTTCAACTTTCCTAGTGCCGTAGTTGGCATAGGCGTTAGCAGGCTCAGAAAATTACGTCAATAAACTCAATCTGATAAAATATAATATCAGATTAGAAATATGGCGTTATAGCAATTCGCGTCTGAGATCAGCTGCCGTTTGGAGGGGATTGGCTGAGGCCTGGCTGAAGGCTTGAAAAAAAGCACTTAAGATGATGGAGTGTGGGCGCAAAGAAGCAAGTTGCTTTGCGTGCAATTCAATTAGCGGTTCTGCTTTTCCCCTCTCTCCAGGCCACAGCAACGCAGTTGCAACCAAAAGCTGGCCACCTGACCGCTGTTTCTGCAGAAGTCTTCTTGGTTAACGACCTCCTGGTCCACTTCCTGCTGTCTCCGTGGGTGTCCTTCACTTCTTTAAAACAACGCTGCATAGGTGATGTGAGCTTGTGTTGCGAAGCCTTTTTGCTTGATCCCTTTGTTTGTTCAAAAATGTTCTAATTACGAAATACATAAGCTGAGCTAATTTGATGGACAAGAAACTTGTAATGTCTAATTTGCTAATGCAATCATGGCTGTTCTTCCTGGCCTGCCAGACAGACAAATCTTCTAAGCTTTACTCAGCCGCGAGACACAACCTTATCAAAAAAATCCAGCACGAAAATGCAAGCAACGATCACCTTCCGTTTCAAAGGCTAAGTCTCGGCTGACGCCAAGGGTCATTTCAAGAAAGACACTGATTCCAAATAGAGCAGCTAAAGTGGCGTATTCATTTCCATTCGAAATATACAGCTACCACAGACCCTCATAGGGTGTGAGCTAAATCCTAAAAAAATCTAAGGCCCACCCTACTCCTTCAATGATAAATACAGCTTCTTTAGGACGAAACATGACAACATGTATCAATTGAAACTAACGAAATTAGCCGTGAAATGATTGACTAAAACCATAATCAGCTAAGAAAACGTCATTAATCAGTTTACATCCCGTTATTAAAGAGACTAGTTGGTGAATTCTGAAAGTTTTTAAAGCTACATGTGCATAAACGTCAGCTCAGCTCGTGATAAAGCGAAAGCGACATTCATTTTCTTGCAGTTTGATCCAAAATAATGTGTTGATCTCCCTAAAAATGAGGACTGAAGCTCTATCCTTTTCGGTTTGAAGATTTTTTTTGTGAAAGCTGTAGGAACATACTGGCACAGTGGCACTTTCTCATTTTGTGTTATAATCTGAGCCAACAAATTGCACATTTGGTTAAAATTCTTCTGTGCCTGTCGTTTTCAATGCGAATTGCAAATTGCGAATTCAATGCGAATTGATTCCACTGAAGCATGTTTGTAATCGCATAGAGGCGGGCGGATGAAAAGATGCCAGCCAAGGGAGAGCAACAAGAAACAAGGTTGGGGCATGTTGGAGAGAGGCTCAGTTGCGGTAGCCGCGGGAGGCGCGCTTGCCGCGAGCCCGCTCGAACTTGCGCCCCTTGGAGCGGACGAGAGGCTTGCTGTGCGACGCCGGCTGCCCTGGCGCACGCCCGAAGTGCTTGAACGCCTTGCGCGCCTTACGCGGTCCTGCACAGAGCCGTTGAGCTGAGTGGAGGGAGAAGTGGCTGGAGGAAACCTTGGATGAGGAGGGTGTTCTCACCCTTGGGGGAGCGGAGGGCGAGCTGGTCCAGCGTGATCACCTCACCGCCTGCCGCCAGAATGCGAGCCCGCGCACGGTCCGTCACCCGCAGAGCGCACACCTGCACTCACACTCACACTCTTCCTTCTGCTTCGGGAGAGGGATAAATAACCGTCATGGCGGGGATATCGAAAATGCGGCCGTCGTTGGTCACCGTCCCCACGCACACCACGATCTTCTTCTCGTTACCCTCAACAGCCATCTTCTTTCCAAACCCCTTCCCTCCAATCCCTTCCTTCTCCAAGCATATATTGATGCTTCTCAGAGGGAAAAGTAGACTAACCAAGGTGTAGGGAGAGCGGCAGGCAAGCACTCAAGATCGGCAGGGCGGTTAAGCTCTCTACCTTGCGCTTGTAGAAGCGTAGGAGGCGGGCGATGGAGAGGGGGGCTCGGTTGGTGCGGCTCATGTTGATGCGCTTCTGGATGATGGCGTCGAACTTGCTCCCCGTCCGCTTTGCCAGGTACTTGTACAGCTTCGCCAGCAGCCGCACGTACGGATCCTCCGACCGCGGCGCCGTTCGCCGCACCTACAACCCTCATTCTTCCTCTTCTTCTCTTTATCCCACCATCTCGTACCCATCCTATCCACCCATATCCATCCTTTCTCACCGCCCAGGATTGAAGGGAGGAACCTTGCGGTCATTCTTGTGGTTGATGTCGATGCCCATCTAGCCGATCTTCTGCACTCAGATGACAGCAGGAAGAGGGTAGCTTGGCTGCACGGCTGATGAAATGTGGAGGAGGAGGGTAGGTGTTGTAATGGCCGCTACCGTAGGCGTAGGAGGGATTCTGGACGGGACGCGTGCGGTGGGGTCCATTCCCGGGGCCCACCAAATACGTCGCAGCGACGCCACGCTACGCACACAGACAGGAGGGGGGTCTATTGCGCTCTACGTAGGCCAGACTCCGCTCTAGTGTAGCGAAAGAGAGACCTATTGGGCGGGAGTGAGAGGGAGTACAAAGTGTTTCTGGACTAGAAGACTCCCCGCCGTCCGCTCCTTCCTCTTCAAACTAAGGCGCGGCTGAGGAGGAGGGCGCAGAGGAGGAGTGCTTTAGGAGCCCTAGCCAGAGCCATGGACGTTGCCCTGGACGACTTCATCTCCGAGAACAAGATTGGACGCCGAGGAGGCGGTCTCAGTCTCTTTCTCCTTCTTCTTTCTCCCGCAAAGAGTGGGCTGGATTTGAAGGCGGTGGGCGGGGTAGAGGCGGTGTTGGCCGCGGCTTCGGGCGTGGAGGCCGAGGACGCGGTGGTGGCGGCGGTGGCTACCGAGGCCAGCAGAGCTTTACCAGAGTTTGCCTAGTCCTGTGGGAGAGGAGGGAGTGGTTGGGAGGAGGGTGTTGTATTGAGACTGGGGGTATTCCGGAGGGTCGCTGGCTGCACGACGCCTTCGATGGTCCGCTGGCGGGGGGCGGGATGCGCGGAGGAGGCCTGGGAGCCTCGGCCACGGCCAAGCTCCTCATCAGCAACCTCGACTGGAGCGTCTCGGACGCGGACATCACAGTTGGCACCGCTTGACCTACACTCCACTCCACTACCACCACAGCCATCGACCCTTCCGTCGTCACCGCGGGGAGGAGACGGAGGGAGGGAGGGCGTGGGGGGAGGGCGTGGGGGGAGGGCGCGATGGGAGGATGCAGGGGCATGGAGGGAGGGAGGGGAATGGAGAGGAGGGCGGTGGTATGGTGCAGGAACTCTTCGAGGAGTTCGGCGGCCTCCGCCGCGCGGGGATCCACTACGATGCCAGCGGGCGGAGCATCGGCAGCGCCGACGTCGTCTTCGAGCGACGCGGCGACGCCCTCAGGGCCATGAAGACCTACAACGGCGTTCCTCTTGATGGTTCATTCCCTCCTCCCCTCCCTTCCTCCCTCCTCTCACCCTCACTCAGCCTCTCCTACAGGGCGACCGATGAAGATCGAACTGGTGGGCCCAGCGGCCACAGCCACATTCAGCGCCGTTGCCAAGGCACGCCAGGCGGCCCAGCTCCGCTCGCCTCGGTTCCTTCCTTCTGATCAGAGGAGAGTTTAAGAGGAGATGAGACTGGGGGATTACAGCGGAGGCGGGGGTGGTCGAGGTGGGGGTGGAATGGGCGGACGAGGAGGAGGTGGTGGACGAGGTCGAGGCCGCGGGGGCCGTGGCGGACGCTCCTCGGAGCCGGCGCCGTCCATGGAGCAGTTGGACGCCGAGCTGGACGCCTACATCAGCAAGGTTCCACAATCTCCTCTCCTAACACCCTCAAACAATCAACCATCGGTTCCAGACCGTCTGATCGCTGCAATCATCAAAATGCCAGCCACCTCTCAGTCTACATCTTATGCTGTTCTTTAGCTCATCTTGTTGCTTTTTTACACTGCATTGACCATATGTTGGCCTTGACTAGCGTCTGTGGGCGATTTACCTAAGACTGGCGACTCGTGTCTCTTGTGCTTGCCCTAAGGCCCTCCCCCCTGGTGTACAGCGCGCGGCGTTAGAGGCCCTGTCAGTTTTCAGGTTGTTGTGATGTTACCGGGGGTGGGTGAGGCGGTGGTGAGGGGGAGCCTAGGTGGAAGAGGTAGGTGAGGGGAGGAGAGGATGAGATGCTTCCCCCATGCCCCTCCCCTGCGCCCCAGCTACGGGCTCTCTTTCCCGCTTTGCCTAGCCATGCTGAGAAACTGGCAGGTCTTCAACAGCCCCATTCCCTACCATGCATCGCCCTCGGCCCATTTTCACATTCGGATCCTGCTCCTCTCTTCTGCGCCTCTTTTCCATCTTTACTACTATGTTTACCTGCCGTTTTTGTTTCCAGCATGCGATCACCCTTTTCCATCAGTAAATGAGACACGCTATTGCCCACATGGAAACAGAAGGATGCGATCATGCGAAATACTGCAATGCAAATAGGCTGCAACGGCTGCAGCCAGCTGATGGGATAAACGCAAACAAACATACCCGGGCCTGATTGGACACAAATACTCCTCGCTTTCCTCGAGAACAATATAGATAAGAACTCAACATTGAGTCTAAGAAAAAAAGATGATAGTAGGGATGTTGAGCTCTCTGCTGGTACTAGTCCAAAACTAGATGACTGGACTGGTAAACAGGAGAAGGAAAATGAGGGAAGGTGATGCTAGGCGAGGGGACGGCAGCGCTTGACGAGCTCCAGGTAGGACTTGTGGAGGCAGCTGTGCAGCTTCTCATCCCCGCACATCTCCTCCAGGGATGAGGAAGTTCTCAGAGGAAGAGCGAGGAGAAAAAGGAACCTGATAGAGCTGATTGACGTCGCGGCGCTTGGCGGCCGCTCGCTCTCCCTCCTCCGCCTTCAGCAGAGCCCAGCGGCGACGCACCCTTCAATCAGACTGACTCCAGCTCAAAGCCTCTCCTCCTCATTCCCATCTCCTCCCCCCCGCACCGTTTGCAGCAGTTGGAGCGGAAGTGCAGAATCTCCAGCAGCCCGTTGACCAGCTCGTAGCAGTCCTTCTGGCACACAAAGTGGACCTGGAACTCTTCCGCCTCCTTCCCATCCTCTTCGTTATTCCTACAGGTCAGAGTCTTTAGGAGTTGAAGGAGGAGGATGAAGAAGAGGAACGGGATGGGCTTGGAGAAGGTGAGGGCGAGGCTGAAGTGGCTGCGGACACCGCAAACGGCACAGTCCCGTTGGTGCTTGGCAGGGGCGAGTTTGGAGGCGGTGTATTCGCGGTAGAGGAGGCAGGAGTGGCGGAGCTTCTGACAGAGGACCTGCTCCTCCAACGCCCTCACCCGCTGTTCTATCATCCGCTCCACCGGCTCTATCATACTGCTCAGCACCTTCCATTACCCCCAATCTTCCATCCTCGCCACTGAAAAGCAAAGGCAGCTTTGCACCTGACCCTGGATAGCATTGGCAATGATGGCGGTGACGAAGCCTTCTGCCTCGATCTCCTCGTCCCAACCACCGCTTTCCGGAGACCCGACCTGTTTTTGCTGCTGTCTTGGCGTTTTTCTTTATTTGGACTACCTTGAATGAAACCTCAGTAGAGAAGGGAAAGCTTTTTGGCGTGGAGTGAAGAGTTGCTTTTGGCTTTTCCTCTTTGGCTTTCTCTGAAGCATTGAGGATTGGTGAAGCGAAGAAAAATGAGATTGAGGGAAATCCAACTCTTTAGTGTCGGGCTCGCTTTTTTTCCGTCTTCCTTCAGCATTTGACCGACCTTGCGTTTCTGAGGACGACCATCTGACTGCTTCTCAAAGTATTCCTCTGGTCTTCAACCACTGGGAAAGGACGGGAGAAACTTTCTTCTCTGCCACTTTGGCTTTCAGCACTACCCGAAGCTTCTTGCTTTCCTTCCGCTTTTCTTGCCTGAAAAATATTGTTTTTTCTTCCATTCGAGGTATAGGTAGAAGAAACTTCGTTTCAAGTTTCTTTTTGGAGCCTCTCTTGTCCTAAAACCACTGCCTTTTGACGGAAATTGAGGCGGAAAATGGGGGGGGACTTGAATAGGATCGGGCTGAATACTGAGGGCGTATCCGAGCGGTTGGTAGAGAGCGCACGTTTCCTTGTCCGCCTCCCTAACTACCAGAATCATGCTCAACTCTTCCATCTCCTCAAAAATTTCATTGAACCTATGAATCGCTAATTTTACTTCAAAATTTCGGCTCAGGATAACGTTTCCAATCAAAACCCTGCTTTCAATTTGAGCTCATGCATGTAAAACCATTTCTTTAAAACGAAAACGAACGAAAACGAACAATATATAATAAACAACCGTTTGACTTGGTAGAATGCGGGCTTTTGGCTTGACCATTTCGTCCGTTCCCTTTACTTATGGGTGCAGTGCAGCGGGTGGGTGGTGGGTGATTTCATTACATTCTCACTGTGTCACAAATTTGCGCGATGTGCGAAAACTTACTGACAACATCATCCGCGCTGTTTTACATAACTTTGAACATTGCGTTTTTCATCATCAAACTTTAAGACCCAGTTTTTGGTAGGAACACTAACATTTTAGGAATTTTTTTTGAAAAAATATTTGAGTTTTTTCATTTTTATGTGGACACATTTATTTTCTTTAGGCAGTTTTTTACTGCAGAGTTCTGTTCTCGAATAAGGGCTTTAAAGCATTCTTAAAAAACTAATGAAATCTGTTACATAAACTGGAGCAAATGAAAAGTCCAGACATCAAATGCAAATTCACAAACGTTGCAAATAATTCGAACAATTGCTGGCACTGGTCACTGGCTTCTTGTTTGAAGTTAAATTCACTTCTGCTGCACGATCCCCTTTCTACAAAGCTGAAGGAGACATCAAAGGGAAAAATTAATCTGGTACAGATGAACCGCATGAGTTCTGGGGCTAGTTCGAGCCAATCGGCGGTGGTTGGGTGCTGACGGAAGATGTTGACGCTTGGGACGCCGTCAAGGCTGTCTACCAGGTCCAGAGCCAGTTGGAAGCGAGAGGCGGGGCTCCACTGGCAGAAGCCCAGCACTGCTTTCTCCAGCCTCTCCTCCTCCGCCGCCTCGAAGCGATCCGGGTCCCAGCCGTGCATGCGAACTCTGGCAGACGCTTTCATTCTGGGAGGAGACTGGGTAGAGTAGCTATTGTAGGCACCGCTTGGCAAGACGGGGCAGGGTGCAGAGGTGGGCAGGGATGTGGTGCAGGTGCTTGGGGTGGACGGAGGTCCTGGTGCCGTAGTCGAAGCAGAATATGTCCACATGCGGCTGCTTCTCTTTCAAACCACTGATATTCAGGATCTCGGCCCGGTTGAAGCCCATCGGTCCCAGGTTCGCCACGCAGTGCTGGCCCACCTTAATTTGCTGGCTAATGACCAGAATCCCCCCCCAAGGCTTCGATCCCCCCCCCAACATTCTACCCCCCCCACGTAAGATCCCCCCCCACGTAATTATTCCCCCCCCCCCCAAGTAAGTATACAGTGAATGTCATGCACGTATGGTCATGCTTTCAAGGCGATTTTTGGTGATTTTGCACTTGGGGGGGGGGTCCTGGTCATCGATTTCGGTGACCAGTATCCCCCCCCCCAAATGCCAAAATCCCTTGATTGATGACCAGAATCCCCCCCAAAGTTTTTTTGAGCCCAGCTTTAAGGCTTCGCAAGCGAAGCCTACGCAGTTGCTGGTCTAGTTTGCATTCAGCTTTAAGGCTTCGCAAGCGAAGCCTACGCAATTGCCACTATACGAATTCGTTTGACTAAGCCTAAGCCTTTTTTAGAATCAGTATACCTAGTAAAAAATAGTATAGCCTAGTAACAAATTTGGGGGGGGCAAAACCTTTGAGGGGGGGGGGCAAAATTGTTGGTTGGTTTTGGGTTGTTGAAAAACGGGTTTGGTTGGCCGGTAGAATGCTTGGGGGGGGATTCTGGTCATAAGCCAATTTGCTTCCCTCAGCAAACCCATCACAATCAAAGAGAGGTGGGGGCGCCTTGAGATCAGAGCGTTCCATATGAAGCCAGAAGTCCATGGCGCCGGGGTTGAGCGGGGCATTGTTGCGGTCGGCGTAGACGGCGTTGAGGGCATCGAGGAGGCGCTTGAGGAGGAGGTCGGCGTCCTTGCGGATGAAGTAGAGAGCGTCCAGAGCCTGGAACTGGGCCAGGAGGACGGGGAGGCTCTTCCGCCCCCCGCGCTCCCCTGCGGCTTCGCTGGGCGGGATGAGCTGAAGATGGGCCTCCCAATCGTCCTCCGCCTCCACGCGACCGCGCACCCAGCGCTCCAGCTTTGCTCGAGCTCCGCCGCCTTTCAGATGCTGGTCACGGAAAAGGGGGAGGGGTTTGGATAAAGCGGGGGACTGATGGAGGAAGCGACGGAGGAGGGGATGAGGGGCTTGGGGAAGTGGGCGAGGCTGGAGTGCGGACGCACAGGGGCTGGACTTCCAGCTTGGGAGGAGAAGGAGGACGTCCGCTCCACTTTCACCGAGTTCCACTGCCCCTTGGTGTCCTACAGAACGTTTATAGTTCTTGTTCATCTTTCTTCCCAAAGGGAAGAAGAAGACCTTGCTATTGGCCTTGAGGTTAGGCGGAGACATGGGCTCCTGTTTGAGGAAGCGCGGAGGAAAGCGAGCATCCTCCTGTTTGAGGAGGCGCGGAGGCTTGGAGAGGAGCGGCTTGCGGGTAGGCCGTTGCTGGAAGCTGCCGCCGGGTGCTGAGGCCGCGGGAGGATTGAAGAAGGGCTGGGGAGGAGAAGGCAGACTGCTCCGCTGGCCTTTCTTCGCCTTGCCGAAGCCGGCGGCTGGAGTCTGCGTCGGGCGGCTGGCTCCAAAGCTGGAAAGGTGAGAGGAGGATTAAGAAGAGGAACAGAAGGGTAGACATTGAGGAGGGGGCTGACCCAGGCCCAGGGCGTAGTGAGGGGGGCATGAGGAGGTAGGCGCCGTCGGTGAAGTGGTTGGGGGGCTGCTGGCGGAAGCGGGAGCGGGCAGGCTTCTTTCGTCCGGCGCCACGCTTCAAACAAACACCGTGATTGGATAGAAGATAGGAGAGGCGGGGAACTTTTTCCGGCTTCTTCTGCTGCTGAACGAGGCGAAGAGTGTGTGCCGTCTCCTGACTGGCCACTGGGTACACCAGGCCGTTGTAGATGGTGCACTGGAAGAGTTTATTGTCAAGCAGAGGCAAAACCAAAAGGTAAAATAGATGATGTAATAACCACGTCTTTAAAAGACCGAAGAAGGTCATCGAGGGAGCAGAATCCGATTTCTCGGAACGGAATGGATTTGCAGTTCATTTCTTTGAACTCCCGATTAACCTGAAGCACCAATGATTGGTCAAATTGAGTAGAATGTGAGAATGGCGTGCCTGGTCCATGGAGCGGCCTCCTTTGGCGGCGGAGGAAATGAGCACGCCTCGCAGGTCAATCTTTGTCTTCTTCACCAGCTTTTCTCGCTCCTCTGCTCCACTCGCCGCTGCCATTTTACGCTCAATAAATGCCACTTTTTCTTCTTCCAAAGTTACCACTGTGCAAAAACAGTTATGCAAAAATATAAACTAAAGTCGAAAAATAAAAGAGGTCTGCAATTTTTGAAGTGGGGGCGACACAGGCAGGAGGGGGAATGAGTGCAAATCGTATGCATCACAAGGCCCTGGCTGTACCAGGCGAAGCTTGTTTGGCATTCCATATGGCCCAGGCCTAGCCACAGCCTACAATACACAGCCGCCAAACAAATTGGCATCCCAGATTCCTCTCATCTTAGTTTAGGCGCAGATATTGAGTTTTAAGAAAATATGGAAACTGGATTGCGTATTGTATACGAATGCTCAAAATGTTCAGTCGGCCATGAAAGCTTTGCTACAATTTAGTCCATGAGCATATTGTTAATGAAAAGTGCAGCGAAAAAAGGCGGAAGAAGACAAAACACAGATAGTTACAACAATTTGGTTCTTATATTCTGGGCATTAGATATAAAAATTTTGTATCAAAAAACCACAAGCCTTTACAGCAGTTCAGCTCATCAATAGTCAAAACTCATGATTCCGTCAACAGTAGGACAAATTTGTGTGCAACAAACTTCAAGTGCGTTGCTCATGAAATTAGTTTGCCATTATTTTGTTTATTGTATTTTCGCAATTCTTTCAACCAAATTTTCTAACTGACATATAGAATGGAACGGAAAAACGCAGTCTCAAAAAGGGAGGGATGGAAGCATGGTATTTGCATAAGGGAAGGGGTGCAGAAGGGCTTAGGAGGGGATGAAGTTTGTGGGGCGGGCTTGGCGGTGTTTGATCCGTGGCGCCGTGATTGTGGTCCCTGCTGCTTCTCCTCCCCCCGTCCCCCCATTCCCTCCCTTACCCTGCCGCCCTCCCCTCCTCCGCTCCTTATCAAAGGTGAGTGGGAGAGGGAGTAAGCCCAACTATACCTACCCCGCCCTTCAGGCCAGTCTCACACTAGCTGTCAATGACACAGCTAATATAGGCATAATCACCCCTTCTCACCCGCTGATGAGCTCTCTTTGCCTTCTCCTTGCCATCTTCTGCCTTGCCTCGGGAGAAGGAGGCCCCTCCCGCTTTCTCGACACACCAGTCGGGCGCCTGGAAGGGGAGGAAGTGGCGGACTCAAATGGCTTTGTCTACGCCGCATATCGCGCCATTCCATTCGCTAAGCCACCGCTCCGGGAGAAACGATTCTCGGTCACTTTTTCTGCCGTTTTCAGAGAGCTTCTCTTCTAATTTTGAAAATGTAGAGATTGATGTATGACAGAAAAAGTGTAACAGAAGCCAGAAGCAGCGGAAAGCTGGAGGGGTGTGAGGAATGCGAGGGAGTGGCCGCCGCGTTGTCGACAGGTCTTTGTGCACGGGGAAATCTACCCAGCAGGTCTGCCGGAGAGTGAGGACTGCCTCTACCTCAATGTCATCACGCCCGCCAATTTTGTTCGCCCTCTCCCAACTTGCTTTCTTTCTTGAAGCCAAAAGGTGGCACTGATCCAGAGCGAATCATCCAAGCTGCCAGTAATGGTCTGGATTCATGGCGGCAGCTTCTCTGCTGGCTGTGCCAGGGAATATCCTGGTTCTCCCCCTCTCATGACAGCGAGAAAAAGCTCAACTGATGTTGCTGGGAAGGTGTTGGAAGCCTGGTGAGCAGGGGCCTCGTCTTTGTCTCCATCCAGTACCGCCTTGGACCATTCGGTTTCACTTCTATCCCTCAGTGAGCAGTGGATGCAATGTTCACATTGGCAGGCTTCTATACGTCAGATGGAAGGCAGGGCGGGAACTGGGGCCTGTGGGACGCCAAACTGGCCCTAGAATGGACGGCCAGAAATATCGCAGCCTTTGGCGGGGACGCCAGCTCTGTGACTCTGGCTGGGGAAAGCGCTGGCGCTGCCATCCTCACTCTCCTCGCCCTCTCTCCCCACACATCCCGTCCAACACCTCTATCCCCTCTGCTCATGGGAAGGGGCTGGGCCCAGTTGCAGAGCTGTTCAGCAGGAGTTTGGCCATGTCCGGCTCCTGGTGGGGGCCGTGGATAACTGGGAAGGTGGAGGCGAGCAGTTGGCGCCTGGCAGAAGAGCTCGGCTGCGATCTGCCCAGTCGAGTGCAGGCTGCCGATTGCCTCCGGGCCACCGACGCTCAGGCCATCATCCAGGCCAATCTTGTGCCTTTTTCCCTTCTTTCAAAACATCTCATTTGAGGCCACTTTTGCTGGAAAAACATGCAATGCTTGGCAGTTTTGAAAAGCCAGGAATTGAAGAAACTGGCGGAGGAGGAAGAGGCGGTGAAGCTGGGTTTCTTTCCCGGCTCGCGCATGCTCTTCCTACCCAACCTTGAGGACGAGGACTTTTTCCCCGGGGGCCTAAAAACCTTGCTTGACACTTCAGCGGCGAAACCCACTCTCATGGGCACTACCAAAGATGAAATGGCCTTATTTGGTAGTTACTTGTTTTCACTCCGCCTTTCAATCCTTGATCCAGAGCTTTTCAGTACTGCCGCCTTCTGATGCTTTGCGAACGGCCTATTCTGTTCAAGATCCTTCTCAATTTACCTTTCATAGATTTCGTCAGCTCCTTCGAGACTTGATCCCCGATCGCAAGGTTTCTTGCTCAACAATGATAATTCGTCATCGATAATGGATCTGCAAATGGGAGGCTTCCAATGCCACTGCCATTCGTGCGGCTGCCCTGAAGCACTACATCTACAGCGCAGGGGATAAAACAGACTCCCTTTTCCTCATTCAACAATTTATTCAGGTATAATTCTACGTTTTTCTCAAGCAATGAGAGGAAAATAGTTTTTAAAAGCTGCTCAACGATATGATGATGTTCCTGCCGACAGTCATAGAAGCAGAGCGTTTGGCTCAAAAAGGCGCCCCTGTCTGGCTTTACTCTTGGGACTACTTTAATCCCGGCCACTTTCCTCCCGACTATAAGTATCCAGGTGACTTCCTTCCACTTCTAGTAATGCCTATACAAACTGTGCTTTATTTGAGGAGCGTTCCACGGCATGGAATTGAGTTTCCTTTTCGACAAAACGCTGTTTGATGTTGCGGCTAAAAACTCAGAGGATCAAGACGCCAGCCGAAATTTTGTGGATGCTATTAGCAGCTTCGTGATTTCAGGGTTTCACTAGAGTTTAATTATTTTCATGAGTAGAAGGAGGGAAATACAGGGCGCCTAGCGGTGAATGGGAAGCAGTGAGCAGCAGTGAGAGTTCCTACGTTTCTCTGGGATTAATTCAGGTGCAACGGGAGTCCTATGCTCAACTCGCCAGCCTCCCCTTTTGGGCACAGGCCACTGGCAACAACCTGGTTACCCTAATGGACATATTATTGATATTAAAGGAGACATCAAAGGAAGAATTGAGGATCTTTTGCGCTTGGGGCCTTATGGGGAAACTGAAAGCAATGAGACGGACGCGGCGTTGGACGAAGCTGGCAATTTTCATCCCCACCAAGAGCTTTGATCTCATTTCTGCATTTTCTGTTGAAACATTGCTCTGGTTTTGTTTCCTTGTTGCTCCTAATCTGGGCATTACAACCCGTCATCGTAAGCTTTCTTAGATATCTTCTATTCTTCCAACCATTTGTATTTGCTTGCTTGCCATTCACGGTTTCTTGTTAAAATTGTGATTTCTTATGTCTAATTGATTTTTTACCGATTGATTGATAGTATATTTTCATTAATTAAGTAATTCAAAGGTTTCCTTATCTGAAAATTTGTTCATTTTCATCACCTATATAGATAGGCCTTTCATGATGCAAATTTTTGTAAGCAATCTTGCAGAAATGTTTGCGATACGGATTTATTCAATCAATAGAAGTAAAAATTATTAAACTAGCACAAATATGCGAAAAGTTGACGATCAGTCAGACTTTTAAGTTTTCTATTATTTTGTTTTAGCGTTAATAATCCGTTTGATTGGCGCGCGGATATAAGCGAGCTTGATGCTTGTGACCTGCACATCAAGAAGCGAGGCTGGTGGACAGTGAGGGAGGGAGGAGCGCCTCTCATCCCCTCCTTCTTTTCCTCCCCCCAACCCCATTCCCTCCTTTCCTCCCTCAGTCCCCATCACCGCTTCCCCCTAAACCCCCAGCCTAGGCACCCGTCCTATGCACATCGCCCATGTGTGCAGATTGGGAATCAACATGGTGGCACGCCCTCATCCCGTTACTATTCTACGCACATCTAACACTCAGCTCTCAGAGAACACCCCAGTTTTCCAAGCTAATCTGTTTTTGGCATCTCAGAGGATTGATGTTAGGGAGAGAAAGGAATAGAGGAAAAGAAAGACTTCTGAGGTAGGCTTAAAGAGGGTAGTAGGAGAGAATGGGATGTGCGCAGAGGGTGGGTGCGCAGAGTAGCGGTAGGTGGGAGAGGTGGAGCGGAGGGGGAACCGTAGGCCGCGTGACGGGTGGGGGCTGCGGAGCGCTCACCGCCTCCCTCCCTACCCCGCCCGACCTCCACTACTCCACCCGCCTCATCAACTCCCCCTCCCTCTTCAACCTCCTCACACCTATCTCCTCCTAACACTGCGCTAAGCGCTCCTTTCCCAGCCACTTTCCCTTCCTTTCCACATCTGGTCAACAACATTGCACTTGCCATTTGCGCGCAAGCTGCTGCTGCTTCGAGTTTGCAGTAAGCAGGGAGGAGACTGAGCGTGAATGAAGTGAGGTAGTTTGCAGAGAGATATATTTGGGGGAGAGAGAATTGTGGGTGGTGAGGCAGAGAGAGAGAGGAAGAGTTGTGGGTGATCGGGATGAGCAAGCTGTTGTTCCCGGGCAAGGACAGCCGGGTGACGACGGTGGTGGCGACGCCGGGCTACGGCTCCGACCGCCAGGTGGAGGTCCAGTACACCGACACCAAGGTCATCGGCAACGGATCCTTCGGCGTCGTCTATGCCGCCAAACTCGTCGACACCAACGAACAGGTCGCCATCAAGAAAGTCCTACAGGACAAACGATTCAAGGTGCCCTCTTTTCTTTTCTTTACCTACCTCTCTCCCTCCCTCCCACCAACACTTTTGCACACTTGCAGAATCGAGAGTTGCAAATAATGCGGAAAATCCAGCACCAGAATATTGTGAAACTCAAGTATTTCTTCTACTCCAGCGGGGACAAGGTTGGCAGGAGTGAGGTGGAGTGAAAGCGGAAGGGTAAATGGGAGGTTTTGCAGAAAGACGATCTCTTCCTCAACCTCATCCTGGAGTATATCCCGGAGACGGTGTACAGAGTCGCCCGGCAATACTCCAAGAGCAAAAACATCATCCCCATGCTCTACATCAGAGTTCGCTTTCTCTCCCTTGCCTTCTTTTGCATAGCTGAATTTCGGCTGGTTCCAGTTGTACATGTACCAGTTATTTCGAGCACTGGGCTACATCCACTCCCTTGGCGTCTGCCACCGAGACATTAAGGTAAGGCCGCCTCCTCTTTCACTCTCCCTCCCCCCCTATCACAGCAGCAGCCCCGGACCCCGGCCTTCACTAACCAGCAACCTGTCCATGCCCGCATTCCTTCCTCACTCCCCCCCTCCACTCCTTCCGCCCACACTCCTCCCCCTCCCCTCCTACTCATCCATCTCTTCCGCCCCCCTCCCCCACACACCCTGGCCCAGTGTAGGTACTCACTTAGGGCTACTTGCGCACGCTCTCTCGCCTGCTGCCCCAGGAAAGCCTGCTGCTGCCCTTTCCTCTCGTCCTGTCCAATTAGCCGCCTCACTTTCCATTCCCTTCTTTACGGGAGAGAGGAGCGGAGCAGGGGAGGAAGGATGTATTGATTGGCAGCCGCAGAACCTGTTGCTGGACCCGGAGAGCGGGGTGCTGAAGCTCTGCGACTTCGGCTCCGCCAAGCACCTCGTTCGCGGCGAGCCCAACGTCTCCTACATCTGCTCACGCTACTACCGCGCCCCTGAGCTCATCTTCGGCGCCACCGACTACACCTGCTTCATTGGTTCCTTCCTTCCCCTTCCCCATCACCCCTTCTCCAATCCTCCTTTACAGATGTGTGGTCTGCGGGTTGTGTGCTGGCAGAGCTTCTGCTGGGCCAGCCGATCTTCCCCGGGGACAGCGGCGTGGACCAGCTGGTGGAGATCATCAAGGTCCTCGGCACCCCCACCAGAGACCAGATCCAGCAGATGAACCCCAACTACACCGAGTTCAAGTTCCCCCAGATCAAAGCCCATCCCTGGTCCAAGGTTCCCTTTCTCTCCATCTTCCTTTCCGCATCCCCTCAGCGAAGGAAGAAGAGGTGGTGTAGGTGTTCCGACCTCGGACTCCGGCGGACGCGGTGAATCTGTGCAGCCAGCTGCTGGAGTACACGCCCAACAAACGTCTCACGCCCCTCCAGGCCTGCGCTCACACCTTCTTCAATGAGCTTCGCCTACCCGCCACCGCCCTTCCCAACGGCAAATCCCTCCCGCCCCTCTTTAACTTCACTGAGGCCGGTTACCCTTTCCTCCTCTCCCCCACGTTTCTTCCTTCACCCCCAGCACATTGCAGAGCTGAGGATCGAGCCATCACTGAACGAGAAGCTCATTCCGGGCCACGTGCCGGTGGGGACTGGGGGGAGCGGAGACGCGGCGGGGAATCCCGTAGTGGCCAACGACACGGCCTCCAGCGACCTATCCGCCCCCTCATCCGACGCTCCTCCGCCCAACAACGCCAACGCTCCGCCCGAGTAGCCTCCCTGTCCTCCTCCCTACACCTCCACCTTCCCTCCGCCTCCCTCCGCGCACTCCTCTGCTCCATTCCGCCTCCACCACCCACTCAGCCCACGCCCAGCGCTACACTCTACCGCCCCGCCCTACTACTCTGGCCGTAGCTGGCTCTACGCTCAGCTTCTCTCCCTCTCCCTCTCCCCACCCTCCCACTCTAGAGTCCCCCCTCACCTCCGCCTTCAGCTACCATTCTTTCAACTCTTGTGATCCAGTCAAGTTTCTGCCAGCCCCAGCCCAGCCCAGGCTTGAGCAGAGGAAGCGGAAGGCTTGTGGGGCCAGGCGTGGGGTGGAGAGGGCGGAGTGAGTGTTAGCGGTGGGAGTGTCTGCGAGGATGGGCGTCTTTGCCGCCGCTGCTGGTGCTGCTGTGCCGAGCCAGTGGACACCTCCTCCTCTCTACCTGACAGTCTGCAGCCTCTCACACCCTCTGCAGCCCCTCTCCCACCTGATAGTCCCCTCCTCCGCCTCCTTCCCGCGCCCAATCACCGCCCTCTCCGCATTCTAGTCACTTCTTCTCCTCCCCTCCTACCCCAACAGCGCAGTCGAACACTTCCTCGCTGTCTCCTCTCCTACCCTAACAGAGCAGTCGCTTCACCCCCCAACCCCAAATGCCCTTCACTCTTCCACTCGCGCCAGGCACACACGTTCCTCCCTCGTGACACATTTGTTATCTGTTTCATAGCCATCTTTCTCTCTCCCGCTCTTTCTTCCTGAGCACCACGTTAGCTGATGCTGCTGCTGCTGTTCCGTGAGAGGGGGAAGGCGTCTCCCTCCCTTCTTTCGTTTAGCCGATCAGTGTCATGCCGGGATGGATTCTATTGGATCGTCTTTGTTAGCGCCGGCCCATTCTCTGCAGTGGGTAGTCGGCCTTTTTTTGCCCTTCTTTACCTCTCCCTCCCTCCTCACCTGTGTGATGCGCGCCAGAAGGAAACAACTTGATTTTTCACAGAATTTTTCGCCCTCTTCAATCGTCGCGCTATCCTGTGTACACACATTTCTTCCTTCCACGCATCGCCGCCGCTTTGTACAACAACTTCAGTTGTGGGAGAGGAAGAAACTGTTCATGTCCCAGCACAGCACAAACGGACAACGCAAAGAAAGTGATGGAGCAATTTCTTAGTTGAACTGGTGAAGAGGAAAAAGATGAGAGGTGTGTGGGTAATCCCATTGGGGAGGGCTGGGGGAATTGGAGCGGTGAGGAGAGGTGAAAACTGGCCCTTGGGTGCGAGGAGGGAGAAAAGTCATAACCATGCCGCGTGGTCGTTTGCCTGCCCGGAGCACAAACAGCCGGAAGGCAGAATCAAGGTGCGTGAAAAGATGGAAGAGAGTCGTCACTGGGCCTGTCAGAGGTGAACGCCGCTCTTTCCCGCCTACCATCCCCTCCTCCTCCTCCCCTCCTCTCATCACTCCTCACCACTGCTCACCACTGCTCACTGCCCCTCTCACCCCAGGACTTCGCTATCCTGTTCCCTCAACCCTAGCCATTACAACAGTCCCCGATCGCCCTCTTTCAACCTGCCATGAGCTGATCGCCGAAAACCTCCATCAAGCAACTCTGCTTCTGACCCCATGCTGCGCTGCATTTGGCATATTGTTAGTTTTCGCCTTATATCTTTTAGTCGATTCTAA